>JAODAL010021657.1:0-66544 GCA_025379985.1 Phyllomedusa bahiana
TTTTGCCGTTTTTTAATGGTGACGGACGCCAGCCGGGGCTCTCCCGCACCCATTTAATTCGGGCCTTGCTAGCTGAATCTGCGTGTTAATAGATGACGAACACCAGCCTTGGCTCTCACCGCACCCACTGTAACTCTGGCTCTGCTAGCTGAACCTGCGTGTTAATAGATGACGGACGCCAGTCCTTGCTCTCACCACACCCACTTTAAGTCCGGCCCTGCTAGCTGAACCTGCGTGATCCACGTTTACAGCCTCACCCGCCTTAATCAGTAATTTCCTTCAACCCACTTGACAGTAGAATGCAGGATTTTCAGACAGGTCTCGTTGACCTACTGGGGACATCTGTTTCGTTTGCTTCACATTCTAATGTCATGGTGGAACATTTGTCACCAGTAGAATGGCAAGTAGCTCTAGCAGCAGCAGTATTGGAAAACAAGTTGTTTTTAATATAGTTTATTTCTTATTGCGAAATTTTCTGCTGATGGTCCATAAGAACACCTGTGCGGGTTTTTGGGCCGTGCTGCGTTACAGGATAGGGATAGTCAATGTCCATTTCACTAAAATACTGCTTCAAAACTACTTTCTTCCGGCACTTTTTAATCTGTGGGTAATGCAGGTTTGATTGTCATGCTGCGGTCCAGAACAGGGATAGTCAATGTCCAGTTCAACTAAAATGGTGGTTCAAAGACTCTTTTTTCAGGCACTTTTTAATCTGTGGGTCATGCAGGTTTTCGGGTCATGCTGTGGTACAGGACAGGTATAGTCAATGTCCAGTTCAACTAAAATGGTGGTTCAAAGACTCCTTATTCCAGCTCTTTTTAATCTGTGGGTCATACAGGTTTAAGGGTCATACTGCGGTCCAGGACAGGAATAGTCAATGTCCAGTTCAACTAAAATGGTGGTTCAAAGACTCCTTTTTCCGGCACTTTTTAATCTGTGGGTCAGACAGGTTTTGGGGTCATGCTGCGGTCAAGGACAGGCATAGTCAATGTCCAGTTCAACTAAAATGGTGGTTCAAAGACTCCTTTTTCCGGCACTTTTTAATCTGTGGGTCATGTAGATTTAAGGGTCATGCTGCGGTCCAGGACAGGCATAGTCAATGTCTAGTTCAACTAAAATGGTGGTTCAAAGACTCCTTTTTCTGGCACCTTTTAATCTGTGGGTCAGACAGGTTTAAGGGTCATGCTGCGTTCCAGGACAGGGATAGTCAATGTCCAGTTCAAGTAAAATGATGGTTCAAATAATACTGCCTTCTGGCATGTTTTAATCTGGGGGTCATGCAGGTTTAAGGTTCATGATGTGGTAAAGGACAGGGATAGTGAATAGTCTGTGACTTTTTTTCTGTGACTCTTGTTGCCTAATTGTCTTGCCTAAGATGTAGCACGTGTCCAGTTTCCTGTTGTGGATGGTAATTCCAGCTTCTCCAGCCCTGTTTGGGTGTAAGAATGAAAGTGTTGTTCCTCTCCCATAGACTTTAATGGTCATCGGTGATAATCTGTTATCGTCTATCGTATATCGTCATGATAATTGCCAATATCGACTATCGAATCGATAACGATAGTTGACACAATCGCTCATCACTATTGCTGAGTAAGTGTTTGGATTTGGTGGTATTGATGACTAAGAGCCTGGCTTTGATTACCTGTGTAAATGAGCACCGGAGCCATTGTGTGTGGATAAGCATTCAGGATTTTGGGCTATAGCGGTCCCACACTTTACAAAAAGCCTTGGGCCCATGATACCCTTGATCTGCCCTTGGATGTACTGTTTTTCTGTTATGTTTCATACACTTTTCTGTCATGTATTTAGCATTTGTTTGAGCCATGCTGTGTGAATGAGCATTTTAGACTTTGAGCTGAAGTGACCCACACAATACCCATAATCTGCTCCTGGAAGTATGTGCTGTTTTCATCGTTATGTGTGATGTTCTTTTCTGTTGTTCGTTTTGCACTTGTTTGATCTGATGTGTATACAATGTAAATTCTTTGTACAATGTGTTACTTAGAGCAATTGGCCCATATGCAAGATTTGTGTAAGTGTCCCCAATCCTTAAAGGTGTTTTCTCACCACGCCTTTTCAGGTTCAAAACCAGTTTTCATTCATGCATCCTGTCTCTTGCTGCCACACCCATCTGCTGCTGCTGGCCTTGTGAGGGTCTGCAGGTAATTAGGCTGAATGTGATTGACAGCTGCTTTTGCCCTTCTGTCCGTGTTTTGTGAGACTGGATGTCAGAGGGCCAGTCTAATCACGCTCTGGACCGGGACTCTGACATCCTACTTATAGTTTACTTGGGCTCTGGTACCTTGCCTGTCTACAGTATTTTGGCTTTGGCTGGTGGGCTTTTTTTCTATTGTCTCGCTTGGTTTCTGATCCTTGTGCCTTTTCTTTTGACTTTCCACTTGCCTGAAGTTTTGGTAGTCAGGGCCACCTTTATTCTGTAGGTAGTCAGGGCCCCTTTTATTTTTCAGGTAGTCAGGGCCCCCTTTATGTTTAGGTAGCCAGGGCCCCCTGTAGGTTTATGTAGTCAGAGCCCCCTTTAGGTTTAGGTAGCCAGGGCCCCCTTTAGGTTTATGTAGCCAGGGCCGCTTTAGGTTTAGGTAGCCAGGGCCCCCTTTAGGTTTAGTTAGCCTGCGCCCCCTTTTGTTTTCGGTTGCCTGTGCCCCTTTATGGTTTAGGTAGCCAGGGCCCCCTTTATGGTTTAGGAAGTCAGGGCCCCCTTTAGGTTTAAGTAGCCAGAGACTCCTTTTTACTGCTTCAAACAGGATATCCGGGTGCAGTTACCAAAGTGAGGTCTGCACCGCAAAGAACTCCAGGCTCCGGTAATCGTAAGAGATGCAGCTTTTCCAATAATTAAAACACAGCAGTGCACAAACTAAGTCACAGATCATACTGCAAACGAATCTGACGTGTTTCGAGTATTACACTCTTGCTCACAGATGGCAATTACTATGTTTAGCTTGTATATTTAAAATAAACATAAAACCAATCATATGCAGTTTCTATGATCACATGGTTCTACTACGTTCGCCTCTTAAAGGGGAAGACACTCATTGCATACATTGTATCCAATGGGTGTCTAATAGCAAGGGGAATCTCTCAATATATATATAACAGGTCTGTTCTGGAATTAAGGCCCTGTGGTACCCTTGTACCCAGTCTTAAAATCCAATAGGCCTCTCTGTCTTAATTTCTTTCCCCAATCTCCCCCTCTGTCTGGGCACGTTACATGTTCTATAGCATAGTATCTAAGATTCAACCAGTCACCTTGATGGATTTCTAGGAAGTGTTTGGCAGCACACGACACGGACCCCTGATTTCTCTTTATACTCGCAATATGTTCCATTATGCGAGTCTTTACTTTACGTGTCGTGCTCCCTACATATCTTTTTTGAACATTGTACACTCAATAACGTACACAACGTAAATGAGTGTTACAGTTCAAAAATTTGTTTGATCTGAAATTCTCTACCATTTTGGCATCTGAAAGGTGCTAGTTTTAATGCTGAAATTGCTTTACATTGCACCTGTTGCCGCCACACTTAAAGAAGCCTTTCTGAGACAACCATGTTTTCCCATATGTATTTCCTCCCCTGTAGGTGCTGGGTGATATTATATTTCCTAGTGTTTGATTTTTTCTAGGAACACAAAGTACTCCATCCTTGATAATTTCAGCCAATGTTTCATCCTGCCGTAGGATTTTTAATATTTTTATGGAATATAGATTTAATCTCTCTAAAGTTGTTGCTATACTTGGTGGTTGAATATTGAATTTTTTTTTGAGATGGGGTTTCTTTCTCGGTGATTATCTTCCCACCAGCTATCAATTGCTGTTGAGTTTTATTTTTCACTTTTTCTTTTGCTATTTTTAGATCTCTCGTTTATATATACACTCTCCTGTAATCTATATTCAATATCATTTGCTGCCTCCCAAAAATCCTCTTACAATGTGAATAGCCTTCGCGCCCTAATGTATTATCTATGTGGTATAGCTTTTATTGTTCATGGAAAGTGAAAACTGTCTGCCCTAAGGACGGAGTTACCTGAGTTGGGTTTCCGGAACATCCTAGTTATTACCTCTCCCCTCTCCATCTCTCCCTTAAGTAGAATGTCTAGGAAAGGAATCTCGTTTTTACTCCACGTGCCAGTAAAGCGTTGATTAATATGATTTTGGTTGAGATATTCCAAAATGGGTGGTATGAGCGCCACATCGCGACCCCATATAATCAAGAGGTCGTCGATGTAGCGCCCATACCACACTATGCAATCCAGATAGGGGTTATCAATATGATAAATGGCATGGTGCTCCCACCATGCCATTGTAATGTTAGCCAATGATGGGGAAGCTGTTGCACCCATAGGTGCCCCTACTAGTTGCAAATAGTATGTTTTGTCAAATTTAAAGAAATTGCTTTTTAAGAGAAACTGGATTGCTAGCAGGAGAAATTCCCGTAGATTATCATTGTAATTGCTTCTTTGTTTAAGAAAAAAAGTAACCGCTATTAGTACTATGTCATGGGGCATGCAGGAATATAGGCTAACCACATCACAACTAATCCATGTATATTGTTGTTCCCACTTTCTTCCTGCCATCATTGCTAAAACTGACTTGGTGTCCTTAACGTACCCTGGTAATTTTCGCACAATGGGCTGTAGATGTTGGTCCACCCATGTGCTCAGGCGCTCACTTAAAGATCCATTACCTGAAATAATTGGTCTCAGGCCCGGGGGAAAAGTATTCTTGTGCAATTTGGGTACACCATAGAATACAGGTACCATATGGTTCTCACCTAATAGATATTTTTTTATCTCTTTCCGTAATTGCACCCAATGATAAAACCTCATTTAATAGTTTTTTCTAGTTGGACTGTAGTAATGTCTTGTTGGATTCTCACCCAACTTACGGTAAGTGACTGGGTCCTCTAATATTTTTATGTAACCTGTGTAACATAGAGGCCAGCATCCATCACCACAGTTGCCCCCCCCCTTATCCGCCTTTTTAATCACCCAATTTTTGTTGTCTTTTAATTCTCTTAAGGCTCTCCTTTGGGACCAAGTTAGATTGTTTTTAAAACTCTTATTACTCTTATTATTTTTTTCCTGTAATAATAACAGGTCCCGCTCCATGGTATTTTGGAAGGCCTCCAAAGCTGGTACCCTCGCTTTCATAGGGTAAAAGGTTGGGTTCGGCATGTGGTGATGGATGCTGGGCTCCTCATCAACTTTTCTCTCATCTGGGTTCCCATTTTCTGCTTCTAAATCCTGTAGATGTTTCAATGCCATCTGTTCCCCAAATTGCAACAATTCAAATTCATTACCTCATCAATCGTTAAATCCCTACATTGATCATCTCTACAAATTAGCACCTTTCAGGACGCCAAAATGGTAGAAGAATTTCAGATCAAACAATTTTTGAACTGTAACACTCATCACATTGTGTACGTTATTGAGTGTACAATGTGTCAAAAAGGATATGTAGGGAGCACGACACGTAAAGTAAAGACTCGCATAATGGAACCATATTGCGAGTATAAAGAGAAATCAGGGGTCCGTGTCGGGTGCTGCCAAGAACACTTCCTAGAAATCCATCAAGGTGACTGGTTTGAATCTTAGATACTATGCTATAGAACATGTAACGTGCCCAGACAGAGGGGGAGATTGGGGAAGAAATTAAGACAGAGAGAGGCCTATTTGGGTTTTAAGACTGGGTACAAGGGTACCACAGGGCCTTAATTTAGAACAGACCTGTTTCTATATATATATATTGAGAGATTCCCCTTGCTATTAGACTCCCATTGGATACAATGTATGCAATGAGTGTCTTCCCCTTTAAAGAGGCGAACAGTAGTAGAACCATGTGATCATAGATAAACTGCATTTTGATTGGTTTTATGTTTATTTTAAATATACAAGCTAAACATAGGAATTGCCATCTGTGAGCAAGAGTGTAATACTCGAAACGCGTCAATTCGTTTGCAGTATGGTCTGTGACTTAGTTTGTGCACTGCTGTGTTTTAATTATGGAAATAAAGCTGCATCTCTTACGATTTACCGGAGCCTGGAGTTCTTTGCGGTGCAGACCTCGCTTTGGTAACTGCACCTGGATATCCTGTTTGAAGCAGTGACAAGACCGCTTGGCCGGTGGAGACCGGGACGGAGAGTTTACGCGCAGCGTGGAAGCCACGATATGCATATTTGGACTAGCCCAGCAAAGTAGGTGAGCGTCTTTTTCTCATTTTGTAGAGACTCCTTTTGGTTAAGGTAGCCAGGGCCTCCTTTAGGTTTAGTTAGCCAGGTACCCACTTACCTTTCTCCCGCTCCTGGCCGCTCCCGGTCGCTCCCATCTGACTTCTTTTGCCACCCTGCATAGGCGACGCGGTGATGTGACGTCACCGCGCGCCTACGTTACCAGTAGGGGCCGACGCCTGGCAGGCTTAAGGCCTAACGCCTTAAGCCTACTAGAGTGTACAGAGGACTGCAGGCGGCGCTCTTCTCCGCTGACACCGCGCAGCCCCGGGAGTCGGGAACATTAGTCCCCGACTCCCGGGCCCTGTCTCTGAGCGCTCAGGACACAGGGCCCCGGCGTTCAGGGACAGGATGGGGTGGCCGGGCTCCGGGGAGCACTGGCAACTGCCTCCGGGGCCCACAGCAGCTCGGGGCCCACCGGAGGATTCACCAATCCCCTGGCGACCCAGTCCGAGCCTGTATGGACTGTCCCAAATTGTTTAAAGACACAGTAATCCTAGTGTATGTAAACTTTTGACTTTGCAGAAAGTAATAAAAATGCCTTAAAAATTCTCTCTCATAATTCTGGCATTTGGCAAATATAAATAATTTTTTTAATCCTAATTGATCTAAAACGGGTAAGGTTTATCCTGATTTCATGTCAGATAGTGAGAAAAACATGCATATATGTCTTTTTATATAGTGTATGCAAACTTGGGGTTTCAACTGTAGGTAGGGATTCTCGCCTTGTTGTTGACAATCACTGAGGGTCGGGTCGGCAAGTAGGCACAGATAGCCTTGGGGGACTTAGTGCTAGGGCGCACTGTCTGTCTGTCCCTGTGTGTCCAGGTGTCTAGTTCCTCACAGATACACAGATTTTTTTTCTTATGAATTCTTTAGGAATACATACACATTTATGATATTGGTATCCTTGAGGGCGTTTTGACTTCTATGTCCGCTAGCTTACTTTTTGCTGCATAGCCTTAGCTTTTTCCAGCAATAATATGAAATATTTTTTCCTTTCATAATTTATAACATGATTTGAATTTCATTTCAAGATTATTATATTAATGCTTGTCTTGACCTAACTGCTGTCATTTGAATATTATGTACAGTATGTACGTGTGTCAAAAGGACAAAATAATGTTAACTTGAACAAAGTTGTTTTATCCACATGGGGCAGCAAGCATTGTTTGCTAAAGGCATGCCTAATGGGTAAAAGTTAACTAATGTAAACTGGAAAACAGGGCTAGAGGCAAATGGTTGCTGGAGCAGCTTAATATTAGTGTAAACTGGTAATGAATAATTAAAAAAAGGATATATTCAAGTTTTTTTTCTTGATTTTTCTAAATATTTTAGGCCATAGTTTCTCTGAGTTAATGTCCTGATAGAAATTTGTCATGTTTATTTGTCTGATGTCATTGCTGCTCAGGCGGGTCAACAGCTGGTGAAAAGGTATACATACTATTTCCAACAAAATATGTAATGCTGGATGTTTATCAAAAGTGTTATGACATACATTATTATGTTCTGTGAGTAACTGACTTTGTTAGGTTTTTATAGTGTTTTTCTACTATGTAGCTTATTTTGCCAGTAGTGGCAAGTATCATAGGCAGAGTAAGGCTTGGACTTAATAGTGACAGTTGGTCATCTGCTAATCACAAAAAAATCATTAATGGGGTTTTCTCACCACAATGATTAGGTGTAAACACATAGACAAAGGTAAATAAAGACTACTTCTAAGTATATTGCTTTTTCTGATTTTGATTTGTTTAGGAGATAAAAGAGATTTTATCTTTTGCTTGTATACACAAATTTCTATAGGTTATCAACCATCTCTTCATGCTCTTGTTGCTTCAGCTGACCTGTCTGACCATGGTGACCTCATTCCCTGCTGAGCCTTATCTCAACACAGAAGCTTGTTTATCTATATTACTGACAAACTTTAACCTTTTTGAGCTCTTGTGCATAATAAAACTCCAGCACTCATCTCACAGTAACAGGTTAGGTTTCAGCAAAGAATAGCAGAGCTGATATGCCAATCAGTGCTGTGGCTGTGAAGAGCATGGTCTGTAAACATAGCAGGGTGAGAGCACCCCTTTAAATTACAGAAATTTTATGCAACTTCATTGCTTACCTGTGAAGACATATGGTGCAAAGAACCTTGTGACCATTCACCAATAAACTAAGCATGTTGTAAAATTACATATTTTTATCGTTTCAGATTTTTTTTGTCCTGCCAAAGAGCCTTGACATGGAGGTGCATTCACACATGGTGTATTTGATCATTATTGGGGCAGATTACACACATAATCTCCCCACCATAGATAAAGATGGTGAGAGACTTTCAAAATATGATAAACAAATTAGCTCTGCACTTAAGGTAGGAAGCCATCTCTAGTGCCACTAATTGGAGGTAACCACCTTCTGGAAACATAGTATTGACAACAAAAAAGCTCTTCCCTTTTATTTTTTCCTCTGTATCTTTATCTTTGGATAGATACATGTTTATCCCAAGCAAGTCTACATTCATTTACACTAGATTTTTCAACCACATCTGCTGGAGGTTTATTCCAAGTCTCTACTACTCTTTCAGCAAAGTAATATTTTCTGATATTACTTCTGCTCTTCTCCCCACTTAATTTCAGAATGTGTCCTCTTCTTGAGCTTAGTTTCTTATAAAAGGCACATCCCTTCTGAACTTGATTTAAACGTTTAACATATTTAAAGGTTTTGATTATGTCCGCCCTTTCTTTATTGTCTTCCAGGCTTACATATTAAGGGCATAGTTTATAAATTCACTTTCACCATTTTTTTCCTTTATGTTGCCGCTTCTATAGATGTATGAACAGGCTGACACATTTTAATGCATCAAAGTTTGGTGTAAAACTGCCATACAAAGTTTGTAGTTAACACTTTCATTCATACTGTCATATCATACACTGTGCAATATCTATTTAGAACTGGGGTGTCGGCGCCATGTTACATAAATGCCGCATGAGAATTCATAGATGTCGCTCTAAGCTCTTAAGGTCTTTTCCGATAAGAACACAACAATCGTCAGCCACCAGGGGATTTTATTTATTCTGAATGATATTCTTACATAAGTTGCTTTTGCCCTTGGTTGGCTTTTAAAGCCAACACTTCACATCAGCATGAACACACCATGCCAGCTGTGAAGTATGAAAGTGCCAGCATTATGTTTGAAGGCTTTGCTTCAGCAGGGACTTTGGAAGCTGGTCAGAGTTGATTGGAAGATGGAGAGAGCTAAATACAGGGCAGGAAAACCTGTTAGAAGCTGCAGAAGTCTTGAAACTGGGGCATAGGTTTACCTTCCAGCAGGACAACGACCCTAAACATACAGTCAAAGCTATAATAGAATGGTTTAAATCAAAGCCTATCCATGTGTTTAACACTAGGACTACTGGACTCGTGACCCCGCCTAGAACTACTGAAAGGAGTCATTTTGACTCCTTGCTTGTTTTCGTTTATTTTTAGAGTTTCATTTGTGGTTATTTATTAATAATTATATTTTTTGTAATGTATTATTATTGTGAGATCCAACAGTAATGCTTTTGATTGTTTTTTTTCTGCTTTTCTTATTTTTCTACAGAAAATAACAATAATTATAATAGACGTTTTTCAAACATTTTTTTTATTCAAGTGCACACATATAAACAACAACTGAAGAACAAAAAGCAGAGAAAATGTAGGTGGAGGAGCATAAAAAATGAAAATATGGCGCCGAATTCACCTTCTAAACATTTTGTGTTTTGCATTTTAGGCATTGCCTTGTTTTATGGCAGTACATTGCCAACACAAGACTTCCCACAAGTCTTACAATTGCCGACAGATCTATTTTTTCTTGCATTTTCTTTGATCGGGCAAAATTTTGTTTGAACCATCACTTTGAGCATGTAAAAACTTGGGACGTGGAATCCTTTTCCTATCTGTGACATAAGGACCACTCAACTCTCTCACAAGCTTTTGGCAAAAATGCCTTGCGTGACATTTTTTGGTGGGTAATCTCCTTGAATATTATCCATGCATTTATACCGAAAAGTCTAAGGCTTTTTCAAATGCATGAACAGGCCATCTCCTTGTGCATGTTCGTGTGGTATATTTTCGTGCCATCTGTTTCCATACATTACTCCATATTTTGTTTCATTGTAAAACTTTACCGTTTCTGGATTTTTTTTTAGCGGAATCAGACGCAAAAACAAAATCTGTATGGACGGAACTCAAAATGACAAATTTTTGTTGACCTTCCTTGATATACTGTAAGTGTAAATTGTCTTCTTTTTCTAAACACTTTAGTGTTGTACAATTCCTCTTTCATGGATTTTATTTCTTTAGGCACTTCATCGCTTATCTTTTTCAGTGTTCCCACGATGGTTGTTCCTTTGCTTTTTAGCTGTTTACCCTAATTTACTGAAGTAAAAAAATTTTATCGGTTGTAACATTGCGACCTTTTTTCCCAAAAACGGGTCCAATAACTTCATTACCACATGGTCGGGCTAAACGGTCCTCAGCAACGGGTGTGTCAATCTTTCCCTAGAAAAGGGGAAAGCCATTTGCCAGAATTTGCTATCCTTATCAACAGTAGCCAATATTTGTGGCCATATTTATCTGGTTTGGAAGGCATGTATGCGTGAATGGACACCTAGTTTTGCTTGGGAAAAGTTGCTCATCACCATTATGTATGGGCCAGGTTTGTAACCCGCACTCCAATTTACAAAAAACCTGTCCCACACAGTATAAAATAGATCAAACTTGTCCGTTTGCAGTCTCCTCCGATCGAGTAGATTTCTCATCAAATCTGAGAAACCTCATAATTTCAACAAAGCGGTCCAGACATTGTCGCTTTGCAAAAGGGTATTCCCCAGTCAATTACACCAAATACTGCAAATCGAGTGACGGTTCGTGCCAGATATTCCACGAGCATAGAATATCGCAAATGAATGCATCTAGCTCCTCATAGATAGAGTAAACTGTAAATTATTGTTCCGGAATGCTTCTGCAAGCTTACATTACTTTTTATGTGTAAATATTTATCAATCAAAAAATAAACGCCATGCGCTCAAAGGACTATCGATAATGATATTATAATATTTCTTCTGGCGTATCCTGTAGGGCCGGGTGCTTCTCGAAGAATATTTTGGCTGTCACGCCTCCGGGCAAGTGTTCTCCAATTTCAACAGGTTTCCATTGAATACCATCCGCTGAAATAGTATTCCTTCAGATTCGCCTTCTCTGGTGTTTGTTGTTGCATTACCTTTTGCCACCATCGTTACCTGTTGTTCTTTCTTTCTGGGACGTTTTGCTGTTTTTTTCTGTCCACGACCAGGAGGATGGTCACGAGGCAACATAACTGCATGAGCCCGATCCCCAGTTGATGTGCTTGGAATATCTGGAAAAAAGTTGAATATTTAGAATTTTTGTTTTGTAAGGGTCCGTGCACACTGGCTGGATTAGCGGCGGAATATCCGACCGGATATTCTCACCACAATCCCGGGCCCCTACCTGCCCGCTCAGGTACAGAGCGAGGTTTCATACCTGAAAACTCCGCTCCGAACCCCGGGCTGGAGCCCCTGTCTGGGACGGAGCCTGCTTGCGCATAAGCAAGCGCTGCTCTGTCCCTGACAGCGGCTCCAGCCCGGGGTTCGGAGTGGAGCTTCAGGCAGAGCGGGCAGGTACGGCCTGTATTGCGGCAAGATATCCAGATGGCTATTCAGCCCGAATTCTGCTAGTGTGCACAGGCCTAATCAGTGTGTGGAAGAAACAAATAAATACACATAACTACTTACCTTCTGGATTTGTTCCCTTTTGAGTCTTCAGATTTTACTTGATATGTTCTGAGGAATGAAATCTTTTATCACTGTCAGAATCAAATACATGTTCCTGCAATTCGGATTTCCCATTCATTCTCCGGTATTTGGGTTGCAAAGTAGCCAGAATATCCTGAGGCTTTATCAAACCCTCTTTTTCTCCATATTCCTCACAATTCCATAATTCTATATAGTTCCCTGCTGAAAAATAGAAAAAGAAATGAAAAAATAAAAAAATAATAACTGTTTTTGCCACTTCAAAAGTAGGTGGACTGAATCAGTTGACAGCAGCTAAACTATTTCATAACAATTCATACCCGTATGAGTCTTCAGAGCTCGTATGTCTGCGTCGTTCTCTTTGTCTCTTCAGCTGAACTGATTTGTAAAGTTACTATCCAGAATTACTGTCTCCTGCTAGAACCTTAGAAAAACACCACCTTCATTAGCATAAGATAAGAGCCTAGAGTAACAAGCTATTTTGTTCAGCATTACACAGAATACAAGCAGGTAAAACACAAGGAAAATGTAAAAAGTTGACATGTAAATTGAACTACATCTATATGAACATCAAGGTAAATAAGACAGAGTGAAAAAATTATGCACAAAACTTTATAGCAACATTTAGTGACAAAAGGACAACAAAATATAGTAGGGAGTCAAAATGACTCCCTTCCAGTAGTTCTTGGTAAATTTTGAAAAAAACGCGCAAATTTTTCACCAAAATTATTTATTCTCACAAAATCTTTTTTCACATCATATTTGAGGAAAAGTCACAGAGTTTCAAGCCGGAATTCTGAAAAATGTAGTCACAGAAGAGAAATAAAAAACGAAAGGAGTCAAAATGACTCCATCAGTAGTTCTAGTGTTAAATGGCCCAGTCAAAGTCTATTTTGCAAGAAGAATGAGCAAAGTTTCCAGCCTTTAGATGTACAAAGATGGTAGAGACATACCCCAACAGACTCTCAGCTGCCATTGCAGCTGAAGGTGTTCCTGCAAAGAATTGACTCAGGGGGCTGAATACATATGCACATGTGTGGAAAATGGGCAGAGCAGCAATGATATAAGCGCTGCTTTAAGCTGTCATAGAAATGTGCATTATGTAGGAGGCGTAATATAACAGAGTTTTATGTGTATTCTGTATTGTTGTAGCCATTCATGTATTGTATATACTATATTTCAATGACTAGATGTGCTCCCCTTGTCAAACAGCCATTAATACAGTCATAAAACCAGCTTATACAGCATTTTTGTACCCTTTCTATATACAAACTTCACAAGTTTATTATGTTGTGTTTATGCTGGGCTCAAAAGCTAGGCACACTAGATATGCCCCTTGACCTGGTCTGGCCATAAATGGAGATATAGCTAGGTGATAAACTGGCCTAAGAAAGTTCCCTGGCATAGAAAAGGTCAGAGTTCCAATGAACTGGCCAAATTCAGTAATGACCTGTGGAGGTCACATAGTGGGTGACATAAGTAACATTCATCATTAAGGATGAGTTGTCCTGCCCACCTTATCATATTCCTGGCCAGTAAGCTATCAGTTTTTACCCTAATTAGACAAGCAAAGGGGTATGCACCCAGAATGAGGAATAGAAGATCTGTTCCCCAAGAGAAGTTTTGTGTTCACAGTCTAGGGGTCAGCCATTGGCTGATATTGCATTCCATATTATCCTTCTTTCCCCAAATAACAGAAGATTATCTTCATTGCAAGTTGGGCGTTTTCTCTGATCTTATTCCCTTTTATTTTTATAACTGATTGCTATTTATGTATATACATATTTATGTATGTAATTTCATTGTATTTTTGTACTCTACCTTTTTCCTTTTGCTCTAATAACACATAACCTTGAAATAGTGATTTAACTCTGTCATTGCTGGAGAGCAATGGGATAATGTTTAACCCGGCAAGTGCTGGTAAGTGCTGTTTGCATATATCAGAGTCCTTCTCTCCAATTTCCTTTTCTTTTGGATCATTGAAGGAAGGTGGTGGCAGCAGATATTATGTGGTGTCAGAGCTATATTGGGGTGTGATTTATGCTCTATTTGCCACCTGAGTAAAAGGTGAGTGCAAATAGAACGGAGTGGAATTAAATCAACTCCGTTACAGTGGTCCCCATGTCACATCCTGGTAAGTGTGTACTTGAGAGCATGCAACACCATTCTGTTTTTTTATTTGCAAACTTCTTGAAAAACGTATCATTTTCTTTACACTTCACAGATACTTGTTACTTTGTGTTGTTTAATAACATAAAAGATCAATACAAATTTTTAAGTTTGTGGCTATAATTAGAGATGGGCGAATTTCTCAAAAATTCGATTCGCCAACTTCGCCGAATTTTCCGACAAAATTAATTTCGGTCCGAATTACTTCTCGATGAAACGCGTTAAAAAAACAGCTATTTCCAGGCTGCACAGAGCCTGCAGGGGGCTGTAGAATGTTGTGCCATGCTTAAAAATGCAGAGGGAGCTTGGTTTGGTCTTCATACAATGTTGTGTTTTAGTATGACACGCATATGACTGCCGCCGCTCTTAGAATCACTTCACTATAAAATTACCTGGGCACTTAAGAGGGCAAAACTGACCAAAAAACTGAAGTGTGAATGTAGCCTGATAAAGTCATGGCAGCAACAGCTGGAAAAAAACAAGCTGAGGGTGGCAACATCAGTGACAGAGTGTGCAGTGACGCAGCAGCCAAGCTGCATGAGTCAGAGAGTGCACAATGACATTGGAGACGGCAGCAGCCACAGCAGCATGAGGTCAGAGAGTGGCACAATAACACAGTGTGGAGGGCACGGCAGCAGCCACAGCAGCAGCATGAGGTCACACAGTGGAACAATGACAGAGTGTGGAGGTCACGGCAGGAGCAACAGCAGCAGCATGAGGTCAGACAGTGGCACAATGACAGAGTGTGTAGGTCATGGCAGCAGCCACAGCAGCAGCATGAGGTCAGAAATTGGCACAATGACAAATTCTATATTTGGCAAAAACAGGAGTAGGCCACAGAGTGGCATAATGACAGAGATTGGAGGTGACGGCAGCAGCAGCATGAGGTCAGACCGTGGCACAATGACATTCTGGAGGTGGCAAAAACAGGAGTAGGCCACAGAGTGGCACAATGAAACAATGTGTAGGTCACGGCAGCAGCCACAGCAGCAGCATGAGGTCAGACAGTGGCATAATGACATTCTGGAGGTGGCAAAAACATGAGTAGGCCACAGAGTGGCACAATGACAGAGAGTGGAGGTGACGGCAGCAGAAGCATGAGGTCAGAGAGTGGCACAATGACAGTGTGGAGGTAACCACAGCAGCAACAGCAGCAGCAGCAGCATGAGGTCATAGAGTGGCACAATGACAGTGTGGAGGTGGGTGGCAATACCAGTCCCTGTTAAAGATGGATGGTGGCAGATGGAGAAACTGTCAGCAGATGTGTGGCATCAGACAGGTGGCGGCATCAGAATAGTGGCTGGCAGGTAGTTTGAATCCAGACTCATTTCTCAAAGTTTGGGTGAGGCGTCATTGCTGATGTAATCTGATGCCTAAGGCATTGCTGTGTAGAAATCCTGGCCGATCCACGCTTGATTCATCTTGACAAAGGTCAGTCGTTCCACATTTCCCATGGACAAGCGGGTTTCCTTGGGGAACGGGGCCCCCCGCCGATGAACACTCGCTTGATGCCCCTACGGGCCCGGGCAGGACAGTTCTCACTAAAAAACTCGGCAAGTAGGGCCCCACACATAGTTGCTGTCAGGCCACAAAAACCCACTTGCGGCTGCGCCGCTGCCTGCACCCAAGTGAAACCTCTTTTCCGAGATGTTTGAAGCCCTTGCTTCACCCTGCCCCAAGTGCGGTTGGCTACATCATATCTATTTGTTTTCATCGCCCATGCTGTCCTCATCACGGTCTTGGTATGCAGAGGTGACCCCTCACAAATGACCCCCCATGCCTCTACTTATACTTTGCGCCCCCATGCAAGAAGCAGGGGTATTGGCCCCCTTCTTCGCTACCCGAAGCTGCGCTGCCCCCCCTCAAAATTTTTCATCCCCGTGATTGTGGCCCCTGATCCCAACCCCATTTAGATCTTGGTAGGGAACCGGTGGGACAGAGGCGGGTTGAGGCAGGTGAGGGGCGACCCCCCCCGGGCAATGCCAATAAGGGGTTTTGGGTTGACGTTCAGCGATCTGGCTGGGGTTGTCGTTCTTCTGGGGGGAAGGGTACCCAGTCAACAATCAAGAACCATTGCCGAAAAAAACACCGGCCGCTAGATGACGCGGCAGTTTTGGCCCCACCCAGTGCCCCTGCTGCGAATCCCCCCTTTCGTGCTGCGACCGGGGCCCGCTCCCGGAATGTTTGTGCCACTGCCGCTTCAGGTGAAGAGCCTGCCCCTCTCTGTCTGACATCTGTTTGTTTAAAAAAAGTACAGACTTGTTTGATTTAAATATCTGATTGATTAATCACCCCCCTGTATTTGACTCCAAATGAACCCACTAAAGCTTGGGTAAACCCTTTTTGGGTATAATTAACCCCTTTGTAAAATTTTGCTACAGAATTTTTTTCTTTGGCGGTTTAAAAACGTTTTTTTACTGAAACAGTCTATAAATTTTCACAGGGAAGAGCTTATAGAAATAATATGATAAAATAAATTTTATTTAAATCTAGATATAAAAAAAACTTACATCCCCCCACGCGCTTAAAAATTCCACATACAGAAAAACCCCCCCAAGCCAATATATCCAAAGGGACAGGCAAAGTAAGTGGTCTATTTCAAGGGTTATGGGGAACAATTCTAAACCCTAGTAGCCCTCATGTGTCTATAACACCCCCTAGCCTAATAAACAGGGAAAGCACCGTCCCAAAAAGGGGGGCCCCCGACGGGCCCCTCCCCGGGTATAATTTCCCCTAGTTTCCCTAAACATTCCCTGGGAAAAATAGGATAAAAAAGATACGCTTTACTTTAACAATGTCCAACATGTTTCGGCGCCTAAAAATCCTCCTCAGGGGACAATGTTTGGGTAGATAAAAATAGAAGTAAGCATATAATTGTAATAGCAAAGTTTGTGCAGCAAATTTTTTAAAAAAACGTATTTTGGGGCAAAAAGTTCAAAGAAATATAAGTTTTGTCTTACCTTTTAAGATTGGGGGGTACAGGATTTCAAGGGAAGGAGCATAGGGCTCCCAATGTCCTAGCACAGTATGTTGGTGTGTAATGAAGAGTGGCTTTTTTCCCCATTTAAATAGGCAGGGGGCCTATCACATGTTAGCCAAAATACCCAATGCCGCCGCACCTGGGAAATTTTAAAAGCACAGACCCCCTGTGCGCAAGGCACCAGTGTTGGTTGCCATAGTGTGGCGTGTTCTTGGTTAGAACGGAAGTGGTCTGTCAGATCCATATCATGTGAACACGACCATTCGTGGCGCCGTGTTTTCTTTTCAGCAAAAGGAAATGACGTTGCGGAAAGAGGAGAAGGAAGATCTCTGGGGGGAGATACTGCATCTTTAGAATATACCTCCCAAAAACCCCCAATTCGGTCTGTTCAAAGAAGGTTGTCATTTTAAAATGGATTTTAGTAGGGGTCAGAACCACTATTAGTGATCAAAGACAAGGGACACTTTTTGCCAGATGTCAAAACAAAGAATAAACAGGAAAAAGCGGGAATTATCTTCCCCCCCAATTTATCCCGGAAATTTTTTTAAAACGCCATATCATGGAAAGTTTTTTAAAAATACCAAAATTGAATTAGTCTTTATAAAGACGGGAAAATTGAGTGTTCATTAAACCTATGGGTTGAATGACCTTAATGTGTGTCCAAAAGCTTTTCTACAGAGCAGTACTTTGTCAAGGTTGCCTTTACGAGGATGAGGTTTCACCCATCAATCCCTGAATCGAGTTGTTGGAAATTTCCCCCCATGTTCAGCCCAAATGTGTCCGAAATGGGGGTATCCCTTTTGTTCCGTATGTCCCCTGGGGTTTTTTTCCCCCAACACGTCGCAAAACTTCGGGTAGTCTTCCCAAAATGTATTCTTTCCACATTGACACTTAGCTCGATAGAGGGACACACCCTTTTTGAGTTAAAAATGTGGAATTTTAAATTCTTTTCCTGTATATGTTGGTAAAATTTTTTTTTCCTGTTTCAAATATTTGCAGCTTACACCCCCACTCTTTTTTAAAGACAAAAATTTTTTGGGGGGGGATTTTTTTTTTTTCTTTGGTTTTTTTTTTTGGGGGGGGGTTTTCTTTTTAAACTGGGTTAAATTGGAAATTATTTTTAAAATTCCCAATTTTGAGGCCCCGGGGAATTTTTAATTTTCGGAAAAATTTTATTTCGGATAATTTTAAAACTGGGGGAAAATCTAAGTCAATAATTCCTTCTTAAAGATATCTGTTGGGTTGTTTGGAAGGGTTCGACAGCAGGATTTGTCGCCCAGCAATCTGTTGCACATTTCCAGGTATTGGTGGTCTAGCAGGACGATGTTGCCACCCTTGTCGGAGGGTTTAACTATAAGATTTTGATGTTGTTCTAGTTAGCGTATCGCCTCGAGTTCACCCCTGGTGCAGTTAGTTGAGAATTTCTTATTTAAATTTTCCAGGTCTTTAGTGACCTGGGAGATAAATATGTCAATGGCAGAAATTTCCCCCTGGGGTGGCATTTTAGTGTTTTTGGGTTTTAATTCAGTGAAAGGGCCAAGGCCAGTATTTACCGAGTCTTAAACTTAGTTGTGGGAACGAATGACAACCCCAATCTAAGAATATTCATCTCGTCTTCTGTTAGAGGATGGGATGACAGATTGACGATTAATTTAGAGTTAGGATTATAATTATCATCGGGGGGGTTAACGGGGGGGGGGGTTAAGTTTTGTAGCATGTTAAATCAGCGTGTATTTAACGGAACACAACAACAGAAAAACTTGTGATTAACTACGGATTAAATTTTATGCTACAGGAAAAAATGTCTTTTTTGGTGGTGAAAAAGAACGTTTCTTTTACTGAATACGACTGCAGAAAATACTTAGTTAACCCTTGGATGAAAAATTGCGCAAAGAAATATGTTTCCAACAATTCCCAGCTTTATAGCGTTTTTAAAGGCGTGTATTTTATGGAACAACAACAACAGAAAAATTCGAAATTTAAAACTTCGGATATGATTATGCTACAGGCAAAATTTCTTCTTTGGTCTTGAAAAAGAACGTTTTTTTTTACTGAATACAACTGCAGAAAATACTTAGTTAACCCTTGGATGTAAATTGCGCAAAAAAAATGTGCTGCCAACCCAATTACCAGCTTTGTAGCGTGTTAAATGGCGTGTATTTTAGGGAAAACACAACAACAGAAAAACTTGTAATTAAACTTCGTAAATTAATTATGCTACAGGCAAAAATTCTTCTTTGGCGGTGAAAAAGAACATTTCTTTTACTAAATACAACTGCAGAAAAATACTTAGTTAACCCTTGGATGTAAATTGCGCAAAAAGAAATGTGCTGCCAACAATAACCAGCTTTGTAGCATGTTAAATCGGCGTGTATTTAACGGAACACAACAACAGAAAAACTTGTAATTAACCTATGGATCTGAATTATGCTACAGGCAAAATGTCTTCTTTGGGGGTGAAAAAGAACGTTTCTTTTACTGAATACAACTCCCAGAAAAATACTTAGTTAACTCTTAGAAGTAAATTGCGCAAAGAAATGTGCTGCCAACCCAATTACCAGCTTTTTTAGCGTGTTAAAACGGCGTGTATTTAACAGAACACAACAACAGAAAAACTCTAATTAACCTTCGGATATGAATTTTTGCTACAGGCAAAATTTCTTTTTGGCGGTGAAAAGAACTTTTCTTTTACTGAATAAAACTGCAGAAAAATACTTAGTTAACCCTTGGATTTTAAATTGCGCAAAAGAAATGTGCTGCCACAATTACCAGCTTTGTAGCGTGTTAAAACGGCATGTATTTAACGGAACACTACAACAGAAAAACTTGTAATTAACCTTCGGATATGAATTATGCTACAGGCAAAATTTCTTCTTTGACGGTGAAAAAGAACGTTTATTTTAGTGACCACAACAGCAAAAAACAACGCTTAATTAACCCCTGGATCTAAATTGCGCAAAATAAATGAGCAACCAAAAAATTAAGTGGTATTTGGATTGTAAAAAGGCTGTTTTCTTTAATGAATACAACAGCAAAAGGCTTAGATAACCCTTGGATATTCAATGTGCCCCAGAATCTGAGCAGATAGCATTAAAATTATATGCAGCTGAATTGGACACACATGGACTTCAGTTCCAATACCCCACAAAAAACAGAATTAGAACATAAGAGAAGCAGTCTCTGAGACGAGCTGTGACACCCCCAAAAAATCGCTGTATAAAAGTGAGTTTTTTAGCATGAGATATCATAAGCAGAAGCGGGGAGGACCTTCTCTACCAGCACAGTGGGGACGGTGTTTAGGTGCCCCGCATCGTGCCGGACTTTTAGTGCGGTGAAGTCACAAAAATGCCCCCGATCTCGGATTGGCTTCATCTTCGCCCATCTCATGTAGGCTACGCCTTTCTTCCTCCCCGACTTCTTTGCCCCATGTAACGCCATGTGCTCGCAGCCATTTTATTAATTAAAAACACGCTTCGTTCACGCGAATCACCCCAAACTTCGAATTCGGTCTGTATCGACGTTTTACTGAAATTCTAAACGAATTCCACTTTGTTGGAATCAATTCGCCCATCTCTAGCTGTAATGTTTTAAAATGAAGAACATTTCAAAAGGTAGGGATACTTTTGCAACCTACTGTATATAGTCCAAACCAGAGATTAAACAAGGCAAAACAATACTCCTTGACAGTTACATTAGAGGGCTCTCATCTAGAAAACCAGTTTCTAGCTTTGTACTGACAAGAGGTAAGAACCCTGAAATAGCTGTTTTGAAATGGTTGTTAGGTTTGGCTAACATCCCTAGTTGTTAATGTATCCAATTTTGACTCATAAAGTAGCTGCTTCCAATTGATGGCACTGTTATTCCTCAGGTATACGCCTTGGCTATATTTCTTATGTTCTTTGTATTTGTGTACTATATTTATGTGTTTCAGTTGCAACAGCTCCATCTAGTGGCTGTTTGGACACACTTCTGGTGAGCACATATTATGTTAACTTTGTCCCATAAATGCTGCCTTAATCATACCACATGACCTGCTGGCATCATAGAGACCTCTTCATCAGCAGTCATTTTCACCTAGATACATGTAGATGAAGACATGTAGAGCCATCCTCTCCAATCCAGACCTACAGTCAGCATCGCTGGTAAAGTTCAACTGCCATTCAGGGCTACCCATTGTATAGTGTTGTATTCTTTGCCAATAGCTGTTAGTTGTTGTGTCCATGTTTGCTGCAGAGAGGATAGCACATGTACCCTCACATGTATATGTCTGCGCACACTTCATCCTGTATTGTATCTTATGCACATGTAAATATGCCTGCATTTTCTTGTGAATACTTCATGCTTGCATGCGGTTACATCATTTGTTTCCCCAGTTTTACACTATTCTATGCAATAAAGTGGAAATACGGACACACTCCTTGTCAATTCTTGCTGGGAAAGAGTTTAGCTGCCTGTCAACTTATGCTCTGCAAACATAGGAAGGACAGAACAGACATTATGGAGACAGCTTTCTTTCTCCTGGAGAAGAGCTAACTTTCATGTTTTTCATTCCAGGGAGCACAAGACTGCACAAGATTCCCTGCACCAACTAGTAGTGTCAAGAAGGAAAACAGAAACCATTTCAAAAGCTTAAAGTATTGTACCTACTAGACATATTCTGTAACCAAATACATTAAAATCTTAAATGAACCCTCCAGGTAAAAGCAAATGGAGGACCCTTAAAGGTGGCACGTGATACAGAGATTCTTTCTTTGTGCTTCTTTGAATGTCATGTTGACCTGCATAAGGCATCAGACATTATGTATGGTATATATGTTTTACTTAGACTGCTTTGAGAACCCTAGAAATAAAATATTGAAATCTATAGTAACCCCTTGTTATGAAACACATTTTATAAACATACAGATTACTTTGCTACAACTGAGTCTATCTTCAAATCTTGTTGGAGGTAAAATAGTTGTCAGGTTAATATATGTTATAATTGAAGCCTAATAGCACATTCTACATGCCCTTTTCTTTGCTTTTAAGCTTTTTTTTTTTTTTTTTTGGCTCACTTACTACCTGAAAGTGACATATCTCAAAAATAACATTAGATAAAAGTTGCTTGAATAACACACATTAACATATTTTACTCAATATTCTAACTGTTTGATGTCTTTTATAACCTCTAACTTTTATTAAAAACATAACTTTTGAGTACTAACAACTTAATATTTTTAAAAGTTGAAATTTAAACATCATGGGGGATATTTATTAAAACTGCTGCAATGGAAAATGTGTTCACTGCAACAAATCAGACTTCAGCTCTCTATTTTCATAGGTCATTTGGAAAATTAAAGCAGCGACCTAGCTTGTTGTTACAGACAACTACTCCATTTTTTCCATTAGTTTTGATAAATTACCCCTAACTTATTGATGAAAAACTATAAAGAGGTTATCTCACAATTGACTTTTATCACCTCTCCACAGGTTTGGTGATATGTCTGATTACTGCTTGATCACAATGAAGAGGAGTTTGGATGATTTGGTGGTGGAGCATGCACACCTCTCAGTAAAATGGAGGAAGCAAATACAGACAGGAAGATGCTACCACTTAGTCTTTCATAGAAAAACACAGTCCCCACTTAACCTTCTCATTTTGCCTGTGAAGAAGTGAAACGTATGTTGAGCTTTCAGGCACCGTCTTGATCTGTATTATTACGATACTCTGAGCTTTCCCTGTTATTTTTTTCCATCTCTCTTACCCATGGTATATACAATGGTACCTTGACTTAAGTGTTTTTTTTTGAGATAAGAGCAGTCGATGGGTAAATTTTTTGCTATGTTAAGAGCAGTTCCTGCTCAAAAACTCCTAATCTATAGCCATCCAGGAATTTTAAACAAGTAATCTGCTCTACAAACCATTTGCCCTTACAGCAACATTGTGTAAACCCACCCTAAGTGAAGGAGGAAAAAAATGCAGAATTTAAGTTTAGCATTTCTCCATCTTTAGCAGCATCTTCATCTGACCAATTTATTTCTTTACATCATCTTTTATTATACTCTATATAGTATATTTTATACAGTGTACATATTAATAAACATGTAAAAAATGTTGTAGTTTTGAGGTGCATGGAACAGATTGATGTTTCAATTCATTTCTATGGGAAAATTTGTTTGACATAAGAGCAATTTGAGTTAAGAGATCACAGATCAAATTAAACTCATATCACTGTACTTTATGATATACTGTATAATCTACGTATTTATTAGATAGTGGTTATTTAATAGCACTTTTATTTATATAGGTGTGTTGTTGATTTATAACGATGTGTTAGTTGGGAGGTATACAGAGTTGGGGTTGTCTTGAAGGATATTTGTATCTTTTAACTATACCCTTTCTGTCACCCAGAAGTGGTCCCTCTTTACCTCCATGTATGCTGTTTGTTTTATGTGACTATAATAAAGATGTGCTACTTTATGTAATTTACTCTTGTGGTAGCATATCTATAGGTATTCTCTGCAACATGTGTGTAACCACTCAACAGCTTGTCCATCATTTAGGCTACTAATTGAGCACCAAAAAGCAGTCAATCACACTGCAAGTCCCAGAGTTAGGACAGCATTCAAGCAGGACCCCACCTGCCTTAGGTTAAACAAAAGTAAATGCCGTATCAAATAGCAGAAACAATCACTTCCACAATGTATCTTCTTTTCTTATTTAATACTTTATGATAGTTTCACATCAAGTAAGTAGCAATATTGCACATTTCTTATAATTAGTGTTGAATAGTGTTGAGCGATTGCGTTGGCTATCGAGATCGAGCGATAGTCGATAGTCGGCCGATTTCGATAAGGTTTTTCGATAGTGAGCATCGATAATGAGCGATTACCATTAAAGTCTATGGGAGAGCAACAACACCTTCATTATTACACCCAAACAGGGCTCGAGAAGCTGAAATTAACATCCACAACAGTCAAATGGATACGTGCTACATCTTAGGCAACACACTTAGGTTATAAAAGTCACAGAACCTTTCAATTCACCTGTGGTGAATATAGAATTGCTTTGGTGTTTAAAGATTTACGTGGGTGCTGCGTCATGAACAAAGCAGGGTGTGCAAAAGTCAAAAAACATGTACATGTTATGTTTTCGTATAATACACGGTATTGTTTGCACCTTTCTATTCACCTTGGTGACTATAGAATTGCTGTTTTAAGATTTACGTGGATGCTGCGTCAATGAACAAAGCTGGGTGTGTAAAAGTCAAAAAACACGTAACTGTTATGTTTTTTCGTATGATACACGGTATTTTTTGCACCTTTCAATTCACCTATGGTGAATATAGAATTGCTGTTTTAAGATTTACGTGGATGCTGCGTCAATGAACAATGCTGGGTGTGCAAAAGTCAAAAAACACAATATACTGTTATGTTTTCGTATAATACACGGTATTTTTTTGCACCTTTCAATTCACCTGTGGTGAATATAGAATTGCTGTTTTAAGATTTACGTGGATGCTGCGTCAATGAACAAACCTGGTGTGCAAAAGTCAAAAAACACGTATCTGTTATGTTTTCGTATAATACACGGTATTTTTTGCACCTTTCAATTCACCTGTGGTGAATATAGAATTGCTGTTTTAAGATTTACGTGGATGCTGCGTCAATGAACAATGCTGGGTGCGCAAAAGTCAAAAACACGTAACTGTTATGTTTTCGTATGATACACGGTATTTTTGGCAACAAACAACCTGTGCTGACTACACGATTGCTGGATTGTAATTTAACTGCAAGGTGGATATATCAACAGTCACAGGTGTAATGGGTAAAATTAAAATGAACACTTATCTGAAATGTATACTGATAATAAAAGTGGAGTTTTGCACCTAACAAAGAGACCTGCAGTTACTAGAAATGATGTGTATCCAATATAAGTTCAGGCTGCCCAATATCCAGGAAATATTTCAATAGCAAACTGTTAATAATAAAGATATTCCACTACAATGCCCTACACTAAGTCTTGGTGAACTTTATCCATGTTTCTTTATAGATTAGAGCTTTGTTGTGTTCACCCGTGGGCCCCCTCTGCTCCCCCCGTCGTAAATTTACAGCGGTAGATGCTGCTTTAAAATTCTTAGCAACTACATAAAATCTTCAAATCTGTAATATACTAAATTGGAAGGATCACAGCTAAAAGTAGAGGTTTCTCTGTGCAGAACTCGACTCATTCCGCTGGCTGTTTGGCCCCAGGCAGAGCGCAGGTCCTATCCCTATGAGAGCTGAGAGACATGGGGGCTGGAAAAGGAAACGCTGTTTATGTAAACAGAGGTCATGTGATTTTTCCAGCCAATGCAACCATACACTCCCAGTCATGACGTCGCAACAATTTTCACCCTGCTCTATTTCTGTAATTGATTTGCTGGCCGCCAAAATTACAGGAAGCGCGAAAAAGGCGCGTTCTATAGCTGATGCTCAGATTTAACCTTTTTCGCATGATCTGGAAATTTCGATCCCCATAAAACCTTGCCGATTTCAACTTTGTCGATAAAAATGCTCAACACTAGTGTTGAGTGTTTATTATCGACAAAGTTGAAACCCGGCACGGTATTTATGTTGATCGGTTTTTTTCGATCACACGATAATTTAGGTTTTTAATCTGCGCATAAATCTTTTTAATATGCGCCATTTTGGCGTTTCTGTCATTTTGGTGGACAGCAAATCAGCTTAAAGAATAGAGCAGGGTGAGCTGGGTGTGCAACGTCATGACAAGGATGTGTATGGTTGTGATTGGCTGGAAAAATCACATGACCTCGTTTTACATAGAACACCCCTTCCTGTTCAGCCTCAGCGTGTGTCTGTGTATCATAAGAGCAGGACGTGTGCTCGGTCTCTCTCAAAACAGCTCAGCGAAACTGTTCTATTTGTTCACACAGACAACTATGCTTTTAGCTGTGAACATTAGAACTTAGGTAGATAAGAGATTTGCAGTTTTTAGTTACTTAGGCTGAGAATTTTAAAGGAGCATCTAGCGCATCTGCGGGTGAACACAGACAGACATGCTGGCAGGCAGTTTTTTGAAAGGAGAGTGGATATTGTGCAGCCCAGACTGTGCTTTGACCCGGAATTGCAATGGGTTTTGATTAACAGTTTTTGGCCCGTTTTTGGTGAATATTTTTCTTGTATTTTGTGCAGCCTGAACTTTATTAGGATATAGATCTTTTTTAGTTAACTGCAGGTGTATTTGTAGGTGCAAAACTCAACTTTTATTATTGTACACGATTTAAAATTTGTTTTTTTTTTTTTCACTTTGGTGCGGCCCAGTTTTGTTCACAGAGTCACCTTGAATTTAAATTTAATACAGCAATTTTGTAGTCAACGCAGGTGTATTTATAGGTGCAAAAAATGCCTTTTATTATCTGTATACATTTCAAATAGGTGTTTTTTTCACTTTGGTGCGGCCCAGTTTTGTTCATAGAGCCACCATGCAATTAAAATTTGAATACAGCAATTTTGTAGTCATCAAGGTGTATTTATAGGTGCAAAACCTCCTTTTATTATCCGTTATACATTTCACAATAGGGGTTTTTTCACTTTGGTGCGGCACAGTTTTGTTCATAGAGCCACCTTGCATTTAAATTTAATACAGCAGTTTTGTAGTCACCGCAGGTGTATTTATAGGTGCAAAAAAAAAACCTTTTATTATCCGTATACATTTCAAATAGGGTTTTTTTTCACTTTGGTGCGGTCCAGTTTTGTTCATTTGAGCACCATGCACTTAATTTTGAATACAGCAATTTTGTAGTCGCGCAGGTGTATTTATAGGTGCAAAAAAATTCCTTTTATTATCCCTATACATTTCAAATAGGTGTTTTTTTCACTTTTGGTGCGGTCCAGTTTTGTTCATAGAGCCACCATGCAACTTTTAAAATTTTAATACAGCAATTTTGTAGTCAAACCCCAGCGTATTTATAGGTGCAAAAAAAAAACCTTTTATTATCCGTATCATTTCAAATAGGTTTTTTTTTTCACTTTGGTGCGGTACAGTTTTGTTCATAGAGCCACCATGCACTTAAAATTTGAATACAGCAATTTTGTAGTCACGCAGGTGTATTTATAGGTGCAAAAAAATTTTCCTTTTATTATTTCCCTATACATTTCAATTAGGTGGTTTTTTCAATTTGGTGCGGCCCAGTTTTGTTGATAGAGCCACCTTGCATTTAAATTTAATACAGCAATTTTGTAGTCACCACAGGTGTATTTATAGGCGCAAAAAATGCCTTTTATTATCCGTATACATTTCAAATAGGTTTTTTTTTCACTTTGGTAGGGCCCAGTTTTGTTCATAGAGCCACCTTGCACTAAATTTGAATACAGCAATTTTGTAGTCACCGCAGGTGTATTTATAGGTGCAAAAAATGCCTTTTATTATCCGTATACATTTCAAAAAAGGTGTTTTTTTCACCCTTTTGGGGCGGCCCAGTTTTGTTCATAGAGCCACCTTGCATTTAAATGTAATACAGCAATTTTGTAGTCACCGCAGGTGTATTTATAGGTGCAAAAAACGCCTTTTATTATCCGTATACATTTCAAATAGGTGTTTTTCATGCAGGTCTGGGGCTCATGCTGTGGCCCAGGACGGGCATAGTCAATGTCCAGTTCAACTAAAATGGTAGTTGAAAGACTCCCTTTTCCTGTAGTTTTTAAATCTGGGGGTCATGCAGGTTTGGGGCTCATGCTGTGGCCCAGAACAGGTATAGTCAATGTCCAGTTCAGCTAAAATGGTGGTTGAAAGATTCCTTTTCCCAGCACTTTTTAATCTGTGGGTCAGACAGGTTTAATGGTCATACTGCGGTATAGGACAGATATAGTTAATGTCCAGTTCAACTAAAATGGTGGTTGAAAGACTCCTATTTCCGGCACTTTTTAAATCTGTGGGTTATGCAGCTTTGGGGCTCATGCTGTGGCCCAGGACAGATATAGTCAATGTCCAGTTCAACTAAAATAGTGGTTCAAAGACTCCTTTTTCCGGCACTTTTTAAATCTGTAGGTCATGCAGGTTTGGGGCTCATACTGTGGCCCAGGACAGATATAGTCAATGTCCAGTTCAACTAAAATGGTGGTTGAAAGACTCCTTTTTCCGGCACTTTTTAATCTGGGGTCATGCAGGTTTGGGGCTCATGCTGCGTTCCAGGACAGGGATATTCAATGTCCAGTTCAAGTAAAATGATGGTTCAAATCATACTGCCTTCTGGCACTTTTTAATTTGTGGGTGATGCAGGTTTAAGGGTCAGGCTGTGGTACAAGACAGGGATAGTGAATGGTCTGTGACTTTTTTTCTGTGGCTTTTATAACCTAAGTGTGTTGCCTAAGATGTAGCATGTATCCATTTGACTGTTGTGGATGTTAATTTCAGCTTCTCCAGCCCTGTTTGGGTGTAATAATGAAGGTGTTGTTCATCTCCCATAGACTTTAATGGTCATCGGCGATAATCTATTATCAACTATCGGAAATCGTCTTGATAATTCCCGATATCGACTATCGACCCGATGACGATAGTCAACGTAATCGCTCATCACTACTTATAATAAGTATATAAACAGGTAAGTAACATGGAACACTCAGCTTTAAGTCCTCCAAGTGGAGCAGACACGCCATAGGAGTAATCAAGCTAGAGCGCTCCTACAATGAACTTCCATGTTGCCCAGCACATAATTGTAGGAGCGCTCTAGCGTGATTACTACTGTGGCGTGTCTGCTCCACTTGGAGGAATTAAAGACTGAGATAAGTGTCACGTGTTACTTACCTTTTTTATATACTTATTATAAGGAATGTGCAATATTGCTACTTACTTGATGTGAAACTATCATTATGTATCAAATAAGAAAAGAAGATACATTGCGGAAGTGATTGTTTCTGCTATTTGATACGGCATTTACTTCTGAAATTTGTTTTACTAATTGAGCACAACACATACCCTCAAAAAGTCTACACACTAACACTGCCGCCAGTCCTTCAACAGTAGTTGTAACTTCTGATTTTGACTTTGTGTTTGCTGCCCCCAGATTCTCAAAGGGACAGCCCTGTCCGCCACCTTTGGTCACAGAAGGATAGCAAATTATATGGATTCTTCTGCAGGACATAATTCTAGCTTTTACCAGGACTACTTATAGGAGTCTAATAGCCTTAAATTATGACTGTCAATTTGTAGTGTATATAATTACCAATCTAGCCATGCCAAACATACACATGAAATATCCATGTACGTTGTAGCCAATATTTAATTTTATGGTTTCCTATGGCCAAAAACTTTGTGTTCCCAGATCACAATTATGAGTGGGTTTTCAAAAACATGGATTTGATGAATATATATTTTTATTTGTTGTTCTAGATATATTTATTCTATGCTCCCACCTAGAGAGCCCTGTAGACAGTCCGTCTCTTCATTCAGCACATCTGATGAGTTTGGTCGGGTATTGCTCTCAAAGCACAAGAGGATGGAGCTTAGCACATTATGCAGGGTGGTAAGCCTGGTGTCTACAACTTCTAAGAGGGCAAATACAATATTTTTTATCACCGTTCCTAGTATACTTAGTTACTATGTTTCTGGTGAATTTCAGTATGCAAGTGTGTAGTGTAGTGTAGTATGTCATACATGGTATCTGTTTTTTAGTCCCTGGCTGATAAATGTTCTGTTATTCACTGTTCTGTTGTGTAGCTTTTTGTCCTTGTGAAAATCAAATCAGAAGTTTATGGTTCACAAGATTTGCAGTCCACTTCATAAATACTTTTGCTCCATTTTAAAACACTGCCTCATATTGGCCAGTGGTGCTCACCTATGTGATTATATTGATTTTTATATGTTTTGAATCAGAGTAGTCATGTAGGCTGATAGGGCTGGTCTTAATGATTAATGCAGATTATCCAATGCTGTTTATCTTTATTCACAATACATAGTTGTTTTTATAAATAGTATTTGATGTTTTTCTTTTTCCCATCCAATTGTTTTTCAAGTCCTGTCAGGCATGCTGTGTGAGTACTTGGGCATTCATACATGTTCTGGGCTATGTAGAAGAAGGAATGTAGATCGAAAGGCCAGATTCTTGTGTTCAGAGATGTAGACATATTTTGATAGGTATTCATGGTCTTCTATGATCTTAGAGCCTATGATGAGGTTGCAATTAGCAAGGTGTCAACTGCTCCTGTCATCCTAGTCATCTACTTACAGAAAATGATCTCTGTTTTTTGCACATAACTGAGTTAATGACTCTTTTGTGTTCTAACATGGAGATGATCTTTTAGTGTTTTCCATACATTACTCTAATTTAGTCTAAGACCATCCCTCATCTGGTTTGGCAAGGTGCTAGGGATGCTAATGCTGTTAAAGCTAGACAGACTATCGACTATGGAGTTACCAACTGTTTGTTTAAACAGCTTAACAAACCTTACTGCATATGGGGCTCCAAAGCTGACAAATGGTCACTGCACCTCTAACAAAGCTACATCAGCAGAGAAGGCCTCAATTTTCACTGCAGTACCAGAATTGGACTTCTGCGAATGGTAAAGTGTTGTCTTTGCCTATAAGACATGTTTAATGCTTCATCAAATGGATGGACATGAACATGTCAGGTGAGAAATTTCAGAAAAAAAAAAACACCTTATAACCATTGCTTTAAGAACACAAGCTGGTTTTGGCAGAATTCTGGTCTGGGGAATGTTTATGTGGCATCCATGTCGAAGACACTCTCAACCGATCTCAGTATGAATCCATGCTTGCAGATAATATACATCCATACATGGTAATTATCTTTCCTGGAGCGCATATAATCTTCCAGCAAGACCATGCGATATGTCACCCGTCTAGAAATGTCCAACATTGGTTGGAAGTCTTGATCATGTTCTTTGAAGTACTACTGTGGCGCCCTAAATCCCCAGACTTGAACCCAATTGAGCATCTATAGGACCACCTCGATCGCCATGTTGGTCCTATGGATCCTCCCCCATGCACCCGCAAGCAGCTGTGGAATGTGTTGCTGTCAGCATGCTCCAGATACCTGTGACAACCTACCAGGACATTGTCAATGGACTCCCAGCCCATCTAGCTGCTGTCTGTGCCGCACCCGATGGTTTCTCTAAATATTCTGAATATTGGCTGGTGGTCATACAATTACTTCACTGTGTAATTTGAACTTGTTAGTAACTTATTATGAAGACCTAAGTTTACTTGTCTGCAGGGCACCTAACCTAATAAGTGGTTTTGGCATGTTTTTTTTCTTTATTTGGGTAGTAAAAGCCATGTACTGGTCCGCTGTATTTTTTCTGTCCTCTGCCCCCATCCCCATGCTGTCCTATTAAGTAATGCTTTCATAAGTTCCTAGACAAATTAGAGCTTTATCTCTCCCTTCCAGGGCTGTATTTATAGGTCGTGCTGCCCAAGGCACTAAACCTGAATACACCCCCATTAGCCCATTAGATTAACACGCCCCTTTCATATTGTGCCACACCCCTTTACAAAAGCCACGCCCATTATGACCATGTAACAGCTCAAGAAGAAAGCTCATTGAAGGGTTTGCCGTCACCCAGCTTTCCTAGATGTTGGAGAACCTATTCAGCATACAGGATAGACTGGAGATGCCGCCACACTGTGCCTGCACCTAAACCATTAGACTTCAACCAATAAAAGCCACACTGCAGCTTAAAGGGAATATGTCACCAACATTTTATTTATCAAATCCAGACCCTGATCCATATTCTTTTCTTCTACGACATTTTTATTTTCTGATTTGTAGATTTTAGTTTGGTCGTCTGTATAGGATTATGATCTATGACACATTCTCACCCAGAGCAACAAATCAGACTTCATTTTCCCAGAATGTTCAAGAAAAATTTAAAGTCGTGGGGGGGGGAGGGGGAGGGAGACCTGAGGCCCCTGCCTTCACAGTAAAACAGGTCTCATAGTTAAAAATGGGAAGGGCTAATAAGATAAAATATAGGTTTAAAGGCCAGGTTGGGCATAAAAAGCATAACAAGCCTAAGGCTCACAGGGGGGCCTTTTTGATGTGGGGGTTTTTTTGGGAGGGCATCTCCAAAATAGTCTGTTTTAACCTTCCCCCTTACAAAGAAGGGAGCTCCATAAAGTCTGAACCTTTCCCAAAGATAGACACTCCCTTTTTTAAAACTGGAAAACCTCCCCTTTACATGATAGGCAGCTCATATAGTCGATACCCCCCCCATTATTGACATTAAAACAAAGCTCCATATTCTGGCACCTATAACATGGTTCCCCCCGCCTTCCCCCCCTCCCTCCACCATTCCTAACACCTTTTCACTGGTTTTACCCCTCCACCCCCACTCAACCCCCCTTTTACTTTCCCCGCCCCCAGCCCCCCCCACGTTTTAAACCTGCCTTTCCCCCCCCCACTCCCCGTTTCAAACCCGCCCCCACGCCATCACCCTTTCCCCCGCCTCCAGCCCCCACTCCCCTATCCCCTGCCTCCCCCCCAGTCACGTTTTTTCCCCTGCCTCCAGCCCCCCACTCACCGGGGTTTTACCCCGCCCCACCCCCCATTTATGTTTAAACCCCGCCCCCAAAAATCCACAAACCCACCTTTTCCCCCGCCTTTCCCCTGCCCACCCCACGTTTCCCCTGGGCCCCCACTCCCCAGGGGCACGTTTCCCCTGCCTCCCCTCCCACCCACGTTTCCCCTTTCCTCCACCCCCCCACCCACGTTTCCCCCCCTTCCCATCCCCACCCACTTTTCCCCCGCCCTCCACCCCCCGTCACGGTTTTCCCCCCCTCCACTCCCCAGTCACGTTTTTCCAAACCCGGGCCTCCACTCCCCCCATTTACGTTTTACCTGCCTCCCCCCACACCCACGTTTCCCCTCCCCCCACTCCCCAGTCAACGTTTCCCTCCCCACTGCCCACTCGGCACGTTTCCCCTGCCCTTTCCCCTGCCCACTCCCCTTTTCCCCCCTCCACTGCCCACCCACGATTCCCCTGCCTCCACTTCCCCCTTTTACGTTTTCCCCCTTTCCTCCAATCCCCAGTCACTTTCCCCCCCACCATCAAAATTTTTACCTTCCTCCACTCCCCAGCCAACCCCTTTTCAACCCGGCCCCCACCTACCCCCAGTTTACTTTTTTCCCCCGCCACAGTCCCCAGTCACATTTCCCCGCCCCAAAAGCCCCAGTCACATTTTTCCCCTTTTCCCCCACTGCCACTTCCCCCTTAACCCTGCCTCCACCCCCAGTCATGTTTTCCCCCGCCTCCACGCCCCACCAACGTTTCCCCCCGCCTCCACTCCCCCGGGCACTTTCACCTGCCTCCACCCCCCCAGTCACATTTCACTGCCTCCCCCCCCCAGTCACAAATTTTACCGGGCCCCCACTCCCCATCACATTGCACCTCCTCCATCCACCAGTCACATTGCACCTGGGCCCCCCCCAGGTTTACATTCAAAACCTGCCTTCCCAGTCACATGCACCTTTTCCCCCACTCCCCACACAAATTTTCACCTGCTTCCCCAGTCACATTGCACCTGCCTCCCCAGCCCCATTTCCCGTGCCCCCCCAGTCACAAAAGGGACCTGGGCCCCCCCCCAGTTACATTGCCAAACCCGCCTCCCCCCTTTACATTGAAAAACCGCCCCCCCCAGTCACATTTTTACCTGCCCCCCAGGTCCATTGCACCTGGCCTACCACTTCCCAGTCCCCAATTTTCACCTGCCCCCCCAAGTCACATTTTCAAAACCCTTCCTCCCCCAGACACATTCACCTGGGCCCCCCATTTCACATTTGAAGGGACCTTCCTCCCCCAGGCACATTTGGGACCTGCCCCCCCCCAGTCACATTTGCACTCCTTCCCCCCTCCCACATTGCACCTGCCCCCCCATCACATTGTAAACCTTTTCCTCCCCAGGGGACATATTTCACCTGCCTTCCCCCATTTACAAAATTTCAAACCCGCCCCCCCCCCAAATTTACCCTTTTCCAAACCCTTCCTCCCCCAGTCATAAAATTTCAACCCGACCCCCCCAGTCCATTGCAGCCCTGCCCCCCCCAGTCCAAATTGTACCCGCCTCCCCATCACATTGCACCTGCCCCCCCCGCCTCACATTGTTTAAACCCCCTTCCCCCCCCGTCCCCATTGCACCTGCCCCCCAGTCCCAAACCCTTGGGGACCTGGGCCCCCCCCAGTTTACATTTTCACCGCCCCCCCCCCAGGGCACATTGCACCCGCCCACCCCCCCCCCCCCCACCCGTTTACATTGCAAAAGCCCCCTCCAGTCACATTGCAACCCTTTGGGCCCCCCCATTTACATTGCACCTGCCTTTTCCCGGCCCCAAATTCCCCTTTGGAAACCCGCCCCCCCCCAGTCCATTGCACCTGCCCTCCAGCACATTTTCCCCCTGCCCCCCATTTACATTGCACCCGCCCCCCCCCAGTTACATTGGGACCTGCCCTCCAGGTCACATTTGGCACCTGCCCCCCCCCCCCCTACGTCACATTGCACCAGCCTCCCGCCCCCCCAGGTCACATTGCACCTGCCCCCCCCAGTCACATTGCCCCTGCCCCCCCCAGGTTACATTGCACCTTCCCCCCCCCGGCCCCAAAAGGGAAACCTTTCCACCCCGTCCCCCATTGCCCCTGCCCCCCCAGTTTACTTGCACCCCGCCTCCCCCCTCCCCCATTTTCACCTGGGTCCCCCAAATCAAAAATTTCAAACCCGCCTCCCCCCTCACCCCTTGCACCCGCCCCCCTCCAGTCCCCATTTTCAAATGCCCCCCCCAACACATTTCACCTGCCCCCAGTCACATTGCACCTTCCCCCCCAGTCACATTTCACCTGCCCCCCCCCCGGTCACTTTGCACCCGGGGCCCCCCCCAGTCACATTGGGAAAACCCGCCCCCCTTTCCCGGGGACATTGCACCCCCCCCCCCCCAGGGCAATTTCACCTGCCCCCCCAGTCCCCAATTTTTACCTGCCCCCCGGGGGGGGGGAGGTCACAAATTTCACCTCCCCCCCCAGGGCACAATTTCACCTGCCCCCCAGGGCACTTTTGGGACCTGCCCCCCTCCAGGTCACAAAGCAAACCCCCCCTCCCCCCCCGGGCAAAATTGCACCTGCCCCCCCCAGGGCCCCATTGCATCCCCCCCTTTCCCGGTCACAATTGAAACCCGGGCCCCCTCCAGGTCACATTGCACCTGCCTCCCCCCCTCCAATTTCATCTGGCCCCCCCCTCCAGTCCCCATTTTCACCTGCCCTCCATTCACATTGCACCCGGCCCCCCCCCGTCCAAAATTTCACCCGCCCCCCCCGTCACATTGGGGACCTGGGCCCCCCGTCCAGGTTTTCATTCACCTGCCCCCCCTAGTCACATTGCAAACCCCCCCCCCAAGGGCCCCCTTTTCACCTGCCCTCCCCAGTCACATTGCCCCCCTGGGCCCCCCAGGTTCACAATTGCAACCCGCCCCCCCATCCCGACATTTCACCTGCCCCCCCCAGTCCCCATTCAAACGGGCCCCCCCCAGTCACCCTTGCAACCTGCCCCCCCCGTCCTTTGGGTTTTTCCCAAGTCCAATTTCACCCGCCCCCCCAGTCACAAACACCTGCCCCCCTCCCCAATGCACCTGCCCCCCCCGCACATTGCACCTGCCCCCCCAGTCCCCATTTGCACCTGCCCCCTTCATCACATTGGGACCTGCCCCCTTCCCGGTTTACATTGCACCCGCCCCCCCAGGTCACATTGCACCTTTTTCCCCCCCCTAATTAATTTGGGGCCCCCTTTTCCCCCTCCAGGTCACATTGCACCTGCCCCCTAGGTCACATTGCACCTGCCCCTCCAAATTTACATTGCACCCTGCCCCCTCCAGGGCACACATTGCCCTGCCCCCCAAGGGCACATTGAAGCACCGCCCCCCCCAGGTCAAATTTTGCACCTGCCCCCCACCCCCGACATTTTCACCTGGGCCCCCCCCAGGTCCCCCCCCATTGCACCCCGCCCCCCCAGGTCACATTGCAAACCTTTCCCCCTCCAGGTTTACATTCACCTGCCCTCCCCAATCACCATTTTCAAAACCCGGCCCCCCCCAGCACATTGCAAACCCCCCTCCAAATCAATTGGGACCTGCCCCCACAGCACTTTCACCTGCCCCCCCCCCCAAATCACATTGCACTTTCCCCCTCCATTAAAATTGGGACCTTCCCCCCCCCCAGGTCACAAATTGGGACCTGCCCCCTCCCCCCCCCAGGTCACATTTCACCCGCCCCTCCCCCATCACATTTCACCCTCCCCCCCAGGTCCCAAAGCACCCACCCCCCCCCAGGGTTTACATTCACCCCACCCCCATCCCCAAATTTCCCTGCCCCCCCATTTACATTTTTCCCGCCTCCCCCCGTCACATTGGGACCGGGTCCCCCAGTCCCCAATTTCACCTGCCCCCCAGTCACATTGCACCCGCCCCCCCCCATTTACATTGGGCCTTTCCCCCAGTCACATTGCACCCCCCCCCATCACATTTCACCTGGGGCCCCCTTCCCCCAATTCACATTGCACCGGGCCCCCCCCTCACATTCAACCCGCCCCCCCAGGGCACATTGCAACCCGCAAACCCCCCAGGTTTACATTTTCACCCGCCCCCCCCAGGTCACATTTTCACCGTCCCCCCCCCAGGGCACATTGCACCTGCCCCCCTAAACAGGTTGCACCTGCCCCCCTCCAGGTCACATTGCACCTGCCCCCTCCAGGTCACATTGCACCTGCCCCCCCAGGTCACATTGCACCTGCCCCCTCCAGGTCACATTGCACCTGCCCCCCCTAGGTCACATTGCACCTGTCCCCCCCCCAGGTCACATTGCACCTGCCCCCTCCAGGTCACATTGCACCTGCCCCCTCCAGGCCCCATTGGGAACCCCCGGGCCCCCTCCAGGGCACATTTCCCCCTACCCCCCCCGGACACATTTGCACCTTCCCCCCCCCCGGTCAAATTTTCACCTGCCCCCACCCCCGGTCACATTGCAACCCCCCCCCTCCAGGGCAATTTCACCTCCCCCCCACCCGGCCCCCGGGCACAAATTTCACCTGCCCCCCCCCGGGGTTTACTTTTCAAACCTGGGCCCCCGGGCCCCCCCGGTTCCCCAAATTTCATCTTTCCCCCCCCGGCACAAATTTCACCTGCCTTTTCCCCCCGGTTTACATTGCCTGCCCCCCCCGGGCACATTGCACCGGGCCCCCCCCGGGCAAAATTGGGAAACCGGCCCCCCTCGTCACATTGCCGCCCCCCCCCAGGTCAAAATTCACCTGCCCCCCCAGGTTACATTGCACCGGCCCCCCCCCGGTTCCCCATTTCCCTGCCCCCCCCCCCGGGACATTTCACCGCTCCACCAAGGTCACATTGCACCTGCCCCCAGCATCCCTCCCCCTTCCTCTCCCCTCCCCTGAGTCACTTACCTGTCCTGAAGAGGGGGGCCTTGGTTCTTCCCCTTTTTCGGCGCCCCTCCGTTTTTGGTGCCAGTGGGGAAGGCCGCGCTGCTTTCCCCCTCTCTCCCCCCCCGGCCGGCAGCTTCCCCTCTTCATGGCGGGCCCCGGGGTCGTGTGAGGGAAGAGGAGGAGGGGCGGGGCCCGCCCCCTCTTCCCGCAGCACACCGGGCCACTGAGGGGGACAGGCACATCAGCCTGCCTGTCCCGTCTTTTCAATGGAGGCGCCGGGAAGGGGGGAAGCATTTTGCCCCCACCGGCGCTTTCCCTTTCCCTGGGGCCCCTCTGCAATACAAAAATAAATAAAAATAAAATCCCCCGCTGCCAACCCCAAAAAATTAAAAAAGTTTACTATTTAACAAACAACCTTGACCCCCCCCCCAACCACCCCCCGCCCGGCCCCGGGGGAAAAAAAAAAAGTTTAAAAAAGAAAAAAAACTGCTACTGCAGTGCCGCCCCCTAACAGGCGTCGCCCTAGGCAACCCGGGCCCACGAATTTCCTTTTTGGGAAATACGGCCCTGCCCCTTCCCCCCTTTTGGGAAAAAATTTTTTAATCTCCCTCTTAAACCCCTGGCCAAACCTTCCCTTTCCCCCGGGTTCCTATTTGCAAAATTAAAAAGATTTTAATTTTTGAAATAGACAGAGCCCAATGTTTAAAAGGGGCAAATATAGGAAATTAGGAAAAGGGAAAAAAATTTTTGGAAAGTTTTTAACCACTTAGGGTTTATCAAAAAAAGTTTTTTTGGGAGTGGGCCCAAGGGAGAAAAAACAGAGCTATTTTGTTTCCCGGGTTTTGGGCCCAAGTTTGGGGCCAGGGGCGTCTTTTTCTTGAAGTTTTTTACATTTTTTTATTTTTTTTCATTAATAGGCCCTTTTCCTCTCTTTGAAGTCAAGGCAGGTGGTCTTTATGAATAGTGCGTTAGGAGGAAGAAGTAAAACCTGGAAATTGCCTGGGGTGTCCCAAAATTGCCAACCCCCCACTATCCTGTCCCCAAAGTTTTAAAAAAAAAAAAAGACAAATTTTTTTAAAAGATTTCATTTTTGGGTTCCCTTTTAAAAAAAATCCCTTTGGGCCAAACCCCTGATGTTTTTTTCTTATTTTAAATTTTTTGGGGCAGGGCAACCTCAGGTATCCCTAAATTTTACCGTTTTGCAGTCTTTTTTGTCATAAATTTTTTTAAAAAAATACAGGTACCAAAAACCATATTTTTTTGGGCACTTTTTGTCATCTAATTTTGAAAATTTTTAAAGTTTTTTTGTTTTTTTCACATTTACTTTACGGTAAGGTAAAGTATTTACATGTTGATGCTCATGTTAGTTTGTATTTGTATGTTTCTGCATTTCGTTCAAATAAATGGAACATCTGTCTTTATATTTTACATTATATTTACAGGTGTGGACCAAATTTTTTTTTGCCAATAATATATCAGCATTATAAATAATTGGTACAGCACAGCAGTGGCAAACACTAATGATTCTTAGTTTTCATATATGTTGAAATTTTTAAGGACTCCCTAAAGGGTATTCCCATCTTAAGGATCTCTATGTAGCATGTGGAGGTGGGAATCTGTGATCTAGAGTCACTGGACCCAGAACTTTGGGTATGTCATAAATGCTTAAGATGCAACTTTTCTTTTAAGATGAAGCACCAGATAATGCTGTGACTGTACTTATCGTGGGCCATGCAATCGGGTATTTTTTTAAATTTTATACTGGGAATTAAAAAGGGGTTTTTGATCAATGTAAATGTGTGAGCATATTTTAAATGTAAATTTATCTAAACCAATCTACTCCTCTTAAGAATCTTGAAAAACTTTTTCCCTTTGGGGGTTTTAAATCCACACTAGCAGTTAGTTCTTTCAATTTTAAAAAGTAGTTGGGTAAAGTTAATCACACACTCCAAGCTTGCCAGTTCAACTAAATTCGTAGGTTCTGTTGTGATGGGTGGAGAAAATCAACCTCAAAAGACTCAACCTAAACCAGTACTTAATCTGATGCCCCTGATCCACAATGAAGCAACAACCCGTTTGGTTTTTCCACATGACCCGCAATTTAAATTTTATTTTTAGAGCTACATTAAAAAGATATTTATATCATTAAAACTTCGACCAAAAAATTAAAAAAAGGGCCAAAAAAATGTTTGCATTTTTAAAAAAACGGAATCCCCTAAACTATTCATCCCTTTTTCATTTTTATACTTGCAGGTCCACAAAAAGTAAAGTTTTTTCCTTGTCAAAATACTTGAGTTTTTTGCATTGATTACTAATAAAATGTAATATTTATGTTATCTAAGTCACAATTATTGGCAAAAGCAATCTTACTAAACTAGCAGCAAACTATTGAACTGTTCATGTCTTTTGTTGAGCACATTAAGTAAACATCCCCCGTGCGGGGAAACGAAAATAAGGGGCCCGGGCCCGCAAAGCAAGAGGGTTAAAAAAATGTCGGGAAACCCCAATGACACTTGTCCCCAGCAGGGGACATTTTTGTTTTACTGTTTTTTCTCAAAAAGCCACGGGCAATTTTTTTTTTTTTGGGCCCTCAGCCAGAAATTTAATGTTATGGGAAACCCAAGGGAAAAAAACAAAACTCTGGGGGAAATTTTTTTTAACATTGTTGCTTTTTCCCTTGGATTTTTAATGGGGGGCTGTTAAAAACCTTGGGGGAAAAGACTACAAAACAAAATTTTTTTTTTATTTCTGTCATGGGAGCACAGTGTACCCTTTTGGAATTTCTCGGCAGTTTCAAAATACTGAAACCGTAGAAAATCTGACAGTATTTCTGTGCTGTGTAGACACATCCTAAGAGAACCACAGTGTTTATTACTTCTCCAGGAGCTAAATGGCAAGATGTGTTTCAATTAGGGAGATAAAACTGGACATTTGAGTTAAAAAAGTGCTTTGCCCATTTAGAATGACACGTAGGGCTACATGTATGAAAACTGTCTAGGTCCAAGACTGTCTTTGTTGCCCATGGCAACCAATCAGAGCGCCCCTTTCATCTCATATAGTACTTTGGAAAAATTAAAGGAGGACTCTGGTTGCTATGGGCAATAAAGTCTTAAACCAAGTCAGATTTCATACATGTCTCCCATAATCTCTGACTATTGACAAATCTGTTTATCTTAAGAAAGACTGGTTAGTGTGAACCATGGCTTGATGATAAAAAAACATAGAAAAAGTCATTTAATATAATAGAGTGGTCCAGGAAGCCATTAAAGGCTACAAAAGCAATGACAAACATATGGGTGTACATAAATACAGGGGGGATAAATGTGTATACAAATGGAAACAATTCTGGCCTTTTGCTACTCTCTTTAGGACTGGATGTCTTAAAATCATTTCAAGAACACAGTACCTAAGAGGGGAGAAAGAACCTAAGGGTAACATCAAAAGACCTATAGTACACTTTACAAATCCTCTCTTCATGTTCCCCCATTGAAAAATATAAAATATGTTTTATGAAGGACACCACGAAACATAGCTCAGGGGGCAGCAGAAACATTTAAAGGAAGATATTTTGCAGCTCAGTGTGTTCTGTGATCTTCAATTGAAAAATAATTATTTTCTAACACTAACTCCCTGTGTTTTCAGATCTATTGCAATCACAGCCTGTCAGTGTTCCCAAAAACCGGCATAACTTATCCCTATAACGATTTTAACTAGTTTACTGAATCCATGTCGTTTCGCAAAGTAGCTCATGTAACGCATATTGTGTTTATACAATTTCCTATAATTTATGCCTGTAGTCCAGTGTGCGAAGCTGCGATATTAATTCCATATAACATTAAATACTCTATTGCAGTCTCGCATCTGAGTTTTGCGCAAAATTCAGTTGCACGCATATGTTTATGACATATTTTTAATGTAAATTACACCTTTTCATTGCGAAGCCGACATAGTAATCCATATAAACATTTAAATACCTATTGCAATCCTCATCTATTTGCGTATAGAATCAGTTGTACGCTATATTGTTTATACATATTTTATTGTAAATACACCTTTTGTACGCATATTAAGCATATAATCCATATACATTTTAATCTGTGGGGTCAGACAGATTAAGGTCAGCGCGTCCAACAGGATAGTTGATGTCCATTTCAACTAAAAATGTGTTCAAATATACTGACCTTCTGGCACTTTAATTTTTTCATTTTAGTCCATCTATGTACAAAGCAGGATATGTGAAGTGGTCTTTACTTTTTTCTGTGACTCTTACCTATTTGTCTTCCTAAGATTAGCACGATATCCATTCTGTTGTGATGTTAATTCAGCTCTCCAGCCTTTTGGGTTAAAATAACTGTTTGTTCCTCTCCCATAACTATACATATCATCGGACATTAAACTGTTTATCGACTATCAATATCGTCATGATAATGCTGATTTCAACTATCATCCCGATAACGATAGTTGACACATTCGCATCACACTAAAATGATTCATTGTTTTGCCTAGACCCACATGTTTGTTCCACATACTCAAAAAATTGTTATGTAACTTGCTGGCGCTACAGACCTATGCCGACGCCGACCCCGACAGCCGGCTTGGATCCTCTGTGACACCGCAGCTAGTGTAGCTAGAGGACCACGCCAGAAGATGGAGTCTAGAGGCCCCTGGTCTTTCGCAGACCCGCGGCAAAGCGGATGGAACTTGGCTGCGACCCCCATTCACATACCCCGGACTGGCTACCTCGGTGACAGCCGGGTACAACAGGTACATAGAAATCATAAGCAGCAGTAAAACGTACTCAGGAACACTCAGATACAGTGTTAAACTACAATAGCACCACAAGATACGCAAGTGAACTGACGGTAACACATCATTTACAAGACCAGGAACCCGGCAGAACAAACACAACACACACGACCCAGAGCTCAATACCAGACACGACCACATCTCAGGTTAAGCTTCAAACAGCAGACCGAATGCTGCAGACTCAAGATGAAGCACGCTTGACAACAGCGACAAGACTGCAACAGACTGCAAATAACTACCCAGAGTAGAACAAAACTTCCTCTTATACAAAGTCAGGTAAGAAAGGTGGCAACAAACAGGAGACTATATATAGGCAGGAAGCTCCAGCGTGCACGCCTTCAGAGGCGACATGCACAACAGGACCCAGGAACACATGACTGAACAGGACAGGCAAATACATAGCAGAACACAGGCTCCGGGACCCCTGCACAGAGACCCCCAGCAGAGACATGCACACACAGCCGGACGGTCCCAGCACTGTGCGCGCGCTGCCGGCGAATGAAGCCGTGCAGTATTAACAAAGTAAGAAAAGTGAAACTTTAACACAAATTCTATATCCTGCACACTCATGGCTTTTGCCAACTCTTTGTTACCTGAACCTTTAAAGAACAACATCCAATGTCCTTTATTTACTGTTATTATATGAGTAACTCAATGATTACATAAAACTACAAGAATGATAGGATGATATTGTAATTACTTTTGCATAATAAGATTATAAAGGCACATGCATAATATTGGTTTACAAAGGCAAAACACCATAATAAAGGATTACAAATACTTACATCACATCTATATTTGGGTCAAAAGCTTCATCACATCTTATAAGCTTCATCTATTGCACAACTGTAACTCGACCACGAAATAGATAGAGATTCCTAACCAGGACACCGTGCACGTGCCCCCCATTATACAGGTCCAAGCTCCACCAGCTTCTTATCAGCCATGCGCGATCTATCCAAGATCAGCTGAGAAGGTGGCAGCGAGAATAGAAGATCTGACCTGGATTCCAACTGTGACTTGAGCGTCCCACTTTACCACAGTACACTTCTTCTAACCTCCAGTAAACTCTCCAGCTTAAATCTTACTTGAAACAAATGCTTGTAACCAGTGTTACCAAGCTGACCAGATCAGTACTTTTCCAGTATAAGACCCCTACATCGATGCAGTTCTTAAGAGTAACCTTAACTAAAAATCCATACTTATTCTTACACCGGGGTTTCCCATATTTCCTCTAAACAATTACTAATCCAGTGAAGTTTAGAACCAGCACATGAGCTATTGACTACGTGTACAGACGCTCCACAACAACAGCCCTGATACGAACCCTCTGTGTCAATATACTGTTACTCACAAACATTTACCAATCACTAGAAAATTACAGCTTTAAAGACTAGCTATTATTCTAAAGGTTGATACTGTCAATATGGATTTCCGAGTCAATAAATCTATTTACTACTACATTCCACCTTGACATCCACAATCCATATTTTAACTAAACAACACCATATCCCAAGGAATTGGGCTTCGATCGCAGATAAACAACATAATGCTTTAAAAAAGGAATACACCTGTACAGCACATAATGCAATGCTAGCACCAAACATACAGATACTCCTAAAATATAGCGTAAAATAACCAAATCAGGTTAACCAGGAAATAACCAATCCCACCATTTACCATTACTCTGTGTGATGTGAACTGATCCATCAGACTGCAAAACCTGCTATGATCTACAGTTAAAGCAACACCTATTCTGAAACTCTTGGTAAATCATGGAGTAATTAATAAAATAACTAATCTATAGCCGCTCTATTTTAAGATACTTATTGATAAGCGTATTGTTATCTAAGTACTTATATCGTCCTAAGGCTACTGGTAGTATTTATTGATCTAACTTCCAACAAGATGATCTCCCTACATCCTAGCAACGATACCAGCTATGCAGGATCCTACAAGCATAAGGTACCCTAGAATTTCTGACTGTCAATAGAGACTCTAAATGGCCATTAAATCCACCCTTGACTTCCAAATCCATATATCACTGCATTTATCCCCCCTTTTTTCTTCCTCCTCATATTTTTTTATTTGCTGACATTTCCCTATCTATTTGGATTATAAATCATTTGATAGCATAATTCTCGGATCAATATTTTGAGATCTATATATCATCAGCAAGAAAAAAAAAATCTCTCCAGTAAAGATTATACCAAGCATAAAATGAATTTATCATAATGCTGCTCACATCTCCATCTCGATCTCCATCTTGTGACAACCCCCCTATATATTTTGTCAATAGTTGCAAGGGTTGTACAGCTACCATCAAGTCTCTAGTATAGCAATTTTTGTCTACATATATGTTCATCAATTGTGCCAAATAAAGATTCTTTTTAATTCTCCCTAATGCCATATTCTCCTTGACTGGCACGTCCTCTCTTTGTAGGTGCAACGATTTTGCAATAACAGAGACATAAGGACCATGCCTGCAATACCGATCAACTCACCGTTCCAAGTTTGATGGATACTGAAAAAAGAAAGAACAGACTATATTCTCTGAATAACACTTTTCCACTGTTTTCTCTCCTGGTTTCCCGCAGCCATTGTCCCTCTACAATAACTTCTACAGCTCTGACCGTTATCACTCATTAGTTTCCCCAAATTCTTGCACCATTTTAAGATGCCGAATTTCTCAAAATTCGTTCGTCAACTTCCCGAATTTTCCGACAAAATTCTTCGACCGAATTACTCGCACGAATCACGTTAAAAAACACTAGTACCAGCTGCCCAAGCTCCTGCAGTAGCTGTAAACGTTGTGCCATCTTGAATTTTGCAATGGAGCTTGGGTGGTCTCATACAATGATGTTTTTAGTATGACACCACATGACTGCCGCCTCTAGAATCCTCACTATAAAATTCCCTGGCACTTAAAGGGGCAAACTGACCAAAAAACTCAACGGAATGTAGCCTATAAATCCATCCAGCAAAGCTAGGAAAAAGAACAAGCTGAAGGTCTCAGGTTCAAAAATTATGATAGAGGGTAGGTGACGGCGCAGCCACAGCACATATCATGCAGTGGCACATTGACATTCTGAGGCGCAAAACATATTAAGCCACAATTCCCAATCCCACACATGTGAGGTCATTCAGCACACATGAGGTCAGCATGGCACAATACCATCTGGAGGCAAAAACAGATAGGCACAGATGGCACAATCACACAGTGTGGAGTCCGCGCAGCATATAGGTCAACATCACAATGCATTCTTAGGTGGCAAAACAGTATAGACCACAGAGTGGCACAATGATACAGTGTGATCACGCGGCAGCAGTATGAGGTCAGACAGGGGCACAATGACATTATGGAGGCGGAAAAACAGTATTAGGGCACAGAGTGGCACAATCAGACAGTGTGGAGGTCACGCGCAGCAGTATAGGTAAACAGTGCACAATGGCATTATGGAGGCGGCAAAACATATTAGGCCACAAGTGCACAATGATACAGTGTGGGCGTCACGGCGGCAGCAGTATGAGGTCAGGCAGTGGCACAATGACATTATGGAGGCGGCAAAACAGTATTAGGCCACAGAGTGGCACAATCACACAGTGGAGGTCACAGCGGCAGCAGTATGAGGTCAGGCAGTGGCACAATGACATTATGGAGGCGGCAAAACAGTATTAGGCCACAGAGTGGCACAATGATACAGTGTGGAGGTCACGGCAGCAGCATGAGGTCAGACAGTGGCACAATGACATTATGGAGGCGAAAAACAGTATGAGGGCACAGAGTGGCACAATCACACAGTGTGAGGTCACGCGGCAGCATAAGAGGTCAGGCAGTGGCACAATGACATTATGAGCGGCAAAAACAGTATTAGGCCACAAGTGGCACAATGATACAGTGTGAGTCACGGCGCAGCAGTATGAGGTCAGACAGTGGCACAATGACATAATGAGAGGGCAAAAACATTTAGCACGAGTGGCACAATAACAGTGGTGGTCACGGGCACAGAGCAGCAGTGCACATGACATATGAGGTGAAACAGATTAGCACAGTGGCACAATGACACAGTGTGGGAGGTCACGCAGGTCAAGCAGTATGAGTCAGAGCAGTGGCACAATGACATTATGAGGCGGCAAAACAGTATTAGGCCACAGAGTGCACAATCACACAGGTGGAGGTCACGCGGCAGCAGTAAGGTCAGGCAGTGCACAAGACATTGAGGCAAACAAGGCCAGAGTGGCACAATGACAACACGTGGAGGTCACGGCAGCAGCAGTATGAGGTCAGACAGTGGCACAATGACATTCTGCAGGTGGCAAAATAGTATTAGGCCACAGAGTGGCACAATAACAAAGTGAGGAGGTCACGGCGCCAGCAGAATGAGGTCAGGCAGTGGCACAATGACAAAGATGGAGGTGCAGAGCACAACGAGCACAGGTCAGAGAGTGGCACAAGACATTCTGCAGGCAAAATAGATTAGCCACAGAGCGCAAATACTGGAGCAGCCACGGCAGCAGCATGAGGTCAGACAGTGGCACAATGACACAGTGTGGAGGGATGACAGGAGCAACAGCATGAGGTCAGAGAGTGGCACAATGACATTCTGCAGGTGGCAAAATAGTATTAGGCCACAGAGCGGCACAATGACTGAGAGCGGGGGTCACGGCGCAGCAGCATGAGGTCAGGCAGTGGCACAATGACAGAGAGTGGAGGTGATGACAGGAGCAACAGCATGCAGTCAGAGAGTGGCACAATGACCTTATGGAGGTGGCAAACAGTACCAGGCCGCAGAGTGGCACAATGACACAGTGTGGATGTCACGGCAACAGCAACAGCAGCAGCAGCATGAGCACATAGAGTGGCACAATGACAAGTGTTGAGGTGGGTGGCAATACCAGTCCCTGGTAAAGAGGGTGGTAGGCAGATGGAGAAACTATCAGCAGAGTTGGCATCAGCGGTGCGGCATCAGAATAGTGGCTGAGGCAGGTAGTTTGAACCCAGACTGACGCCTAAGCATTGTGTGTGAAATCCTGGCCGATCCACGCCTGATTCATCTTGACAAAGGTCAGTCGTTCAACATTTCCCGTGGACAAGCGGGTTCTCCTTGGGGTAACGATGGCCCCCGCCGCACTGAACAGCCCGCTCTCATGCCACACAACTGGCCGGGCAGGAGCAGCTTCTCCACGCAAACTCGGCAAGTTGCGCCACACTCCAGTTTGGCTGCCCAGTAGTCCAGCGATCTCTAACTGGAGGTGGCATAGTGCTGTCCAAGAGTGCCACAACCGTTGGTTCAGGAATGCTTCAGTCCTGCTCTGCTGCTGCTGGAGATGCCTCCTACACAATTCGGGTGAAGGAACTGCTCATTAGTGACTCCAACTTAGTTTTACTGCTTGATGGAGCTGTGAAACTGCACCTACCCCCCCCCCGGCCCCCAGCAGCCGCGGCAGTAGTACGTGATCGCTGAGGAACCCCCCGTCAGACCTGTCAGAGGAGGGACGATGCGGCACAAAGGCAGCCGGCCAACTGATTACGGAGGATTTCCTTTAGTTTTGAGTTTTGTCTCCCTCTCAAATAGCTGGGAAAAAGTCCCATTTTGGACCGGTAGCGAGGGAGTCCCAATAGTGGTGATAGCCAGAAGGTCATCCCTCTGCCGGATGCGGACTATTCGCAGTCACAAGCCAGCAAAATAAGCATGCTGCGGGACATCCTGCACAAGTGACTCCGAGGGGCTCCCTGCCTCCATTTCACTGTATACTGCCACGGTGCTTGGAGTCATCTGCCTCGTCCTGCCATCATCTTCCATCCACCTCCTCCAGCTGCTTCCTGCTCCTCCTCTCTTGTCACCTGGGTAGAAATCCACTCATTTCACCAGACAAATGCTTTCTGCTCCAATGTCCTCCCCTCCTCCCCACCCTCCATTTCAGTCATCCCCACCGACTCATATGGCCACGAGTATGCGAGTAAGTCGCGCACATCTCTGGGGGGTCCCTGCCCAGACCAGATTTTTCAGCATCTGTTCCAGACATGAGCAGTGGAATGACGTTATTCTTCCCGTATTCCTGGCGACGCCAAATAAACGTGGCCTCCTCGATGGCCTCAACAAACGGCAGGTGTCATCACGCATGAGCTGCCACTGGCTGACATCAAAGTTACACAGGGGATTACTTCTGTTTTTTTTTTGTTGCCTGCTGGATCATCCAAAAAATCGTTAATGGCCTTTCTCAGTTCATACCGTCCACCGGTTCCCAACAAGGCCAGGCTGGAATATCCAGTCGCTGGAAACATCGCATACTCAGAGCGATGTTGGGAGGAGGCCTTTCTGCCGCTGCAACTCGAGGTGGTGTGTTCCTGGCTTTGTACGAATGGATAAAGTGGCATGCACAGTTTCCTGGCCATATTTCAGGAATTTCAGAAGAATTCGGTGGAAGACTTCAGGAACCTATTTACAACCATATAGAACACATTGCGCCATGCAGGCGCATGGAACCATCCCTCCTCGGTGCAGCTCCCCGCTGACACCATGTTCCTCCCATTGTCCTGCACCATGGTTTCCGATTCAGCAGTTGGCGCTGGAGAAAGCCACACATGACATTTCTTGCTGCATGCCCGGAGCAGTTCTCCCCTGATGTGACTTCGTTCGCCGAGGCAAGCTAGTGTAAACTGCGTGACAACCGCTGTGCCCTACACATGTGGTTATGATGGAGCAGTACTTGAGGGGCTGAGATGGTGGTGGTGGTGGATCAGGAGGAGGTACGAGGCGACATAGGCGCAGGGAGCACAGTATTGCCAACGTGGAGGAGAATGCGGCGTCTCCTGTCAACAAGTATGTTGGTGTGGCCTGGGCAGGAAGCACATTCACCCATGGGCCGTAAAGGAACCCCATGTAAGCCCTGACCACGTAGTTACATGCACCCCAGACGTCCACCCCGCGCTGGCCGTGTACCTTGAACAAACCGATAAGCCAAGGCTAGGACCCACTTTCTGTTCTACAGTATTATAAGTGCTGTGTACGCCTTTTTGGAAAAAGAAATGACGCTTGAGAACTCACCATCGGCGGCTCGGCACAAGCCATTAGTTCTCTGAATGTGGCCAGAGTCCCCATTTGGAAAGGGAGGGACTGCAGTAACCAACAACTGGACGGAGCACGGTCAGCTCTGCCCTTAGATGGGGTGGGGACAGCTACGTTGTCTCTTTACAATCGCCTCTCTGAACTACCGCTGGCGCATGAGTAGCGAGGAGCAGGAGCATCGGACCGGGAGAAGGATTCAAAGAGGAAACAGCTGCCTACTGCCGAGGTAGGTTAGGCAGGCCAAGACCGAGCTAGAAATTAGCAAGCCGACCACTGGCCGCTGCAGCTGCAGCCGGCCGGCCTGCAGCCCACCACATCAGAGCACGTATCACCCATGCCACCGGATGGACGCAGCAAGTGAATGACGCAGGCCGTAGTATGCCACGTAGCTCCCTGCCACTCTTCACTTTCTAGCCCACAGATTCTACAGTATACCCATATTACGTCTCCTCCGGTGTCTTAGCAAAAGAACTGCACACCGCCGCTTATCAGAATTAAACCGGCCAACGCTCCGCACAGAGATGACTAACTGCCGCCGCTGCCATCGCTGAGCCCCCTGTGCCCGCTACTGTCTTGGACCTGCGAAGCGGTTTTCCACCCCTGGCCGCTTTGGCCCCGACCTCACACTGCAGCTATTCCTGCAGACTCAGGCCACACAACCCACTTGCTGGCTGCGCCGCTGCCTGACGCGCAAGCTGACCCCTCTTCTCCTGACGATGATGAAGCCCTTGCTCCACCCGCTCCCAAGGTGCGGTCGGCTACATCATCATCTAAAAAAATTTTGTGTTTCATCGTCACCTACTGTCCTCATCACCGTTCTTGTAAGCCGAGGCTGACCTCTCACCACAGACTCCCATGCCACTCACCACTCTATACTTCTGCCGCCTACTGCAAGAAGCCTGGGGATATTGGCCCCATGTCTTCGCTGCCACGTACTGCTGACTGCCCTCCTAAAGTTAGTTCATCCTCAGCTATACAAGCCTGAGCCCAGACCACTCGTAGATCCCTGGCTGAGGGAGACTGGATGGGACAGAGGCGGCAGAGGACAGGTGAGGGTTCCGCTGACCCCTTCCCGGGCCATGCCAACTAAGTGTTGTGTCTGAGGTTCCCATCCGACTCTTGGCTGGGGTTGTCAGATGTCATCAGGGAGGAAGAGGATACCTAGTCCACCAATCAATAACCCATGGGTTTCTGAACAACACACGGCCGCTAGATGACACGCAGTTGTGGCCTCACCGAGTGACCCCTGCTTCGACGTCCCCTTGCTGTGGTTCGACCTGGGCCCGTTCAGAAATGTTTGTGCCACTGCCACTCGCGTTTGCAGAGCCTGCCACCTCTCTGTCCCTGACATACTGTTTGTTCTAAAATGTACAGACACTGTTTGATGAAGCTATCATGTATATGAATAAATATACACCCTGTTTTGACTCCAAATGAAGCCCAGTAACAAGCTTGGGTAACCTTGGATATAAATAGCTCTCCACAAATGGCCAGGAAAAATTTAACCCTGTATGTGTCGTTACAAGCACTGAGTGTTTTACTAAATTGTAAAAGCACAAACAGGCTTAATTAACCTTCGCTGTGAATTATGCTACAAGACACTGTATATAATTCGGTGTTGAAAAGACTTATTTTGTCAGCACACAGCAAAACAAAGCTTAAATTAACCCCTGGATGTAAATTGCGCAAAGTAAATGAGCCGCACAAACTAGTAGCGTGTTACAATTTGCCGTGTTTTTTTCTACGCCACACAACAAGAAGATACAGTGTAAATAGCCTTTGCTTGTGAATTAGGCTATCCAAAAAAAAAATATATAATATTTGAGTGCGTTGAAAAATGACGTTATTTTTGTCAGCACCACCAGTCAAAACAACGCATAATTAACCCCTGGATGTAAATTGCGGCCAAGAATTGAGCCGCACAAACTAGTACGTGTTACAATTAGTGTTTTCTACGCCACACAACAAGAATTACTGCGTTTTGTAATTTGGCTTTGCTTGTTGAAAATAGGCTACCAAAAAAATATATATATATTTGGCGTGAAAAAGACGGTTTATTTTTGTCAGCACACCAGCAAAACAACGCTTAATTAACCCCTGATGAAAATAGCTCCAAACAAGTGAGCCGCACAAACTATGTAGCGTGTTAACAATTGCGTGTTTTCTACGCCACACAACATGAGATACAGTTGTAATTAGCCTTTGCTTGTGAATTATCTACAAAAAAATATATATATTTTGCGTTGAAAAAAGACGGTTTATTTTTGTCAGCACACCAGCAAAACAACGCTTTAATTAACCTGGATGTAAAATGCGCCAAAGAATAGAGCCGCACAAACTATACGTTTACAATGCGTGTTTCCTACACCACACAACAAGAAGATACAGTTGTAATTAGCCTTGCTTGTGAATTATGCTACCAAAAAAAAAATATATATATTTGGCGTTGCAAAAGACGGTTTATTTTTTGTCAGCACACCAGCAAAACAACCTTAATTAACCCCTGGGATGTAAATTGCGCCAAAGAATTGACGCACAAACTAGTAGCGAGCTACAATTGCGTTTTCTACGGCCACACAACAAGAGATACAGTTGTAATTACCTTTGCTTGTGAATAAGGCAACCAAAAAAAAATATAATATATTTGGGCGTTGAAAAAAAGACGGTTTATTTTTGTCCAGCACACCAGCAAAACAACGCTTAAATAATCCCCTGGATGTAAATTGCGCCAAAGAATTGAGCCGCCAAACTAGAGCGTGTACAATTGCGTGTTTTCTATCGCCACACAACAAGAGATACAGTTGTAATTGCCTTTGCATGTGAATTAGGCTACCAAAAAAATATATATAAATTTGCGATGAAAAAGACGGTTTTATTTTTTGTCAGCACACCACAAACAACGCTTAAATTACCCCTGGATGTAAATTGCGCCACAGAATTGAGCCGCACAAACTAGTAGCGTGTTACAATTGCGGTGTATTCTACACCACACAACAATAATACAGTGTACATCTAGCCCTTTGCGTGTGAATTATGCTAACAAAAAAAAATATAAATAATTGTCGTTGAAAAAGACGGATTATTTTTTGTCAGACACCACAAAACAACTCTTAATTAACCCTGGATGTAAATTGCGCCAAAGAATGAGCCGCACAAACAGTAGCGTGTTACAATTGCGTGTTTTCTACGCACACAACAAAAGATTACAGTTGTTAATTTGCCTTTGCTTGTGAATTAGGCTACCAAAAAAATATATAATATTTGGCGTTGAAAAAAGACGGTTTAGTTATGTCAGCACACCAGCAAAAACAACGCTTATTAACCCTGGATGTAAATTGCGCCAAGAATTTAGCCTCACAAACTAGTAGCGTGTTACAATATGCGTGTTTTCTACACCACAAAACAAGAGATACAGTTGTAAATATGCCTTTGCTGTGAATTAGGCCTACCAAAAAAAAAAATATATATATTTTGGCGTTGAAAAAGACGGTTTTTATTTTTGTGTCAGCACGCCAGCAACACAACGCTTAATTAACCCCTGGATAAATTGCGCCAAAGAATTTGATCCGCACAAACTAGTAGCGTTTTACATTTGGGTTTTTTCTATGCCACACAACAAGAGAAACAGTTGTAATTAGCCCTTTGCTTTGTGAAATAGCTAACCAAAAAAATATATATAATATTAGGGCGAGAAAAAGACGGTTTATTTTTTTGTCAGCACACCAGCAAAACAACGCTAATTAACCCCTGGGAAGTAAAATTGCGCCAAAGAATATGAGCCGCACAAACTGTACTTTGTAGCGTGTTACAATTGCGTGTTTTCTACGCCACACAACAAGATAAACAATTGTAAATAGCCTTTGCTTGTGAATTAGGCTACCAAAAAATATATAAATATATTTGGCGATTGAAAAAGACGGTTTATTTTTGTCAGCACACCAGCATAAACAACGCTAATTAACTCCTGGAATGTAAAATCGCATATAATTGAGCCGCACAAACTAGACCGAGTTACAATTGCTTGTTTTCTTACGCCCACAGCAACAAGAGATACAGTTGTAATTAGCCTTTTGCTTGTGAATTAGGCTACCAAAAAAATATATATAAATATGGCGTTCAAAAAGACGGTTTATTTTTGTCCAGCACACCACAAAACAACGCTTAATTAACCCTGGATTGTCAATTTGCGAATAGAATTCAGCAGCCAAAAATGAAGTGGTATTTGTATTGTAAAAACGTGTTTCTAAATGAATAACAACAGGAACGTGGCTTTAGATCCCACTTGGATATTGAAATGATATGCAAGCTGCATTGGTGGGGGAAGGGAGGGGGGGTGGACGCACACTGTATTTCAGATCCAAATACCCAAAAAATCAGAAATAGAACATTCAAGAACAGTCCTCTGAGACAAGCTGAGACTCACCCACAGAAAATCGCTTAAAAAACTCAGTTCTTCATAAGCGCTATCACCCCAGCAGCACCTTCCCTGTCAGTACATGAGAGGAGTGTGAGCTCCCAGCGGCGCGCGTCGGTCTATAAAGTGCGGTGACCGTCACAGAATCCCGCCGTCTCCTGATTGGCTTCCACTCTGCACATGATCAATGCCAGGCTATGCCATCTTCCTCCCAGAGTGCTTTGCCCCCATGTAGCGCCATGTGCTCGCACCATTATCATCATTCCAAAAGCACACTTCGTTCACCCTAAGTACCCCCAAAGTTCCACTTTCGCGAACCGAAGTTTTCCCTGAAATTCTAAACGAATTCCACTTCGTTAGAATCAATTCGCCCATCTCTAGTTATTTTACCCTCATCATCAACATACAAATACCCACTAGTATGTAACAAACAAATGTGCTTCCAGTAATAATAATTTATCAATTTATTTAGGCTAGTGGTGTGTATTTTACAGCAGGGACTTTTTGTCTTTGTATACTTACAGTATAAGAGCAGATGCTGCAAAGCTTCAGTTTTTTACAGTAAGATGCCATAAGTAGGTCTACACTTCATACGTTTAGGAACAAACTTTTTTTTTTATTTTTTGAAAGCAGCGTACACTGTTTCAATGTTAACAAAGATCATTTCTTATATGATAAAAAGATACTTGTTTTCATTTAACTATAATAGGAATGTAAACTTCAAATAATCACAAGTAGAATCCACGTATAGACTAAAGTTGATTCAGTGGCAACTAACTATAAAAATATTCCAGAAATACTGAGTCCACATTCGCTTGGTTCCAAAGAAAAGCTAATCATGTTTACCTTGCTATATGACAGTGAAAATTATGTTACAACAATGTTGGGAATATCCACCATTTAAGCCCCAAAAAAGCTTGAATATAATGCTCCCCTGGTTTTGGGAAAGGTGCCCTGCCACATAAACTAGATCCCTGTATGTATTTTTCCTTTGGGAATATTAGCCTTTAGGGTTTAACAGGTCCCTTTTCTTGTTTCCAGTGAAAAAAACCCCTTGAGGGAGACCCAAAAAAAAAAATCACATGGCAGGCAATGAAGCAATCGCCATAGGGAATAAATTTTAAATAGGTTGGGCCAAATTTACATGCAACTTGTGGATCCAAGCGTTGATGAATCAGGGGCGGGGTTTTGGTACCACAAGAGAGAACCCCACACAATAAAATCTTTAATTAAAAAAAACAATTTACAGAGTTTTTTTGGCTTAACCCTGATATCTTGGCTTTTCTTTTTAATCTTTTCTAATTTAAAAAAAGGCCCCTGAAAAACATTACAAAAAATTTAGATAACATTCTGTGCCGTAATAAACTTTGGGGGTTTTCTGTTATTTTATTTTTGTTTCATCTTTAACTTATTAGTGAAAATAAGTATAGTTTTTCCCCCCATTAAGGGCTAGTGTAAAAAAATATGCTACCGGGGGGGAAAAATTAGGGGGAAGAGGGGGACTTTGGGGAAAAAGCTTTGTGTGATACTTTTTGTCCTTTCGGGCTGGGGGTCCCGGGGCCCCCCAAAGGGGGGTTTATCTTTGGGGGGGCCCCCCTCTGTACATTTAAAAAAATTTCCCGGCCTCTCGGACATAATCGTGCCCCTTTTACCCCATAAACAGGTTCAAAACAGAACTATTTGTGTAAGAAAAAAGATCAATGAGTAACAAATCCCCACCCACATAACATAGACACAGGCAAAAAAACCCCTCCATATCCCCCTCCACCCCAAACAATATCTCCCTCCACCCACCCTAAACAATTTCCCCCCCCACCCACATACATTTTCCCCCTCCACCCACATACAATATCCCCCTCCCCCACATACAATATCCCCTCCACCCCCATACACAATCCCCCCACCCCCCATACAATATCCCCCTCCACCCACAAAACAATATCCCCCTCCACCCACAAACAATATCCCCCCCGCCCACATACAATATCCCCCTCCCACCCCCATAAAAATTTTTCCCCCCCACCCACATCCAATAGCCCCCCCCCACCACATACAATATCCCCCCCCACCCCCCAACAATATACCCCTCCCCCCCAATACAATACCCCCCCACCCACAAACAATATCCCCCCCCCACCCACATACAATTCCCCCTTTCCCCCCAAATAAAAATATCCCCCCCCCCCCACAACAATAAACCCCCACCAAATTTTTCCCTTTGGGCACACCCTCACCACCTTCTAAAAAAAACACCAGCAAGAAAGGGAAAAGTCCTAACTCCCCACACAGGGGCAATCAGGGACAAAATGTACCTGGCATTATACCGGGGCCATATAAAACCCACAACACCACCAAAATAGAACCACATAAAAGGGCAACAAAAAAGCTCAGGTTAACCTACAACAAACCCCATATGGAAACCCCATAGAGGTTTTAGACACCACTCAGGTATAAAACCCACAACACGCCAAAAAAAGACCACAAAAGAGGCCCGACACCAGCTCAGGGAAAAACCCCACAACAAGATTTTAACCATGTGCCGGCACCCAATGTGCCACGACACATTGGGCGGGGGTGCCGCGGGGAAAGTTTTCCCCCAAACTATGGTGCCCCTGTGTTTTTTTTCAGGGGCCCTTCCAGGGGGGGGCAGGGCGTCGGTCCCCCCGGCCCGAGGTTTCCCCCACCCGCGGGGGGGGCCACGGGCCCCCCTCCCGCCCGGGGGGAGCCCCCCCTGACTCTGCCGACTTTTTTAAAACAGCCCACAGACCAACACTGCAGGGAGGGGGTGGGGGGCGGATCGTTCCGTCCTGACTCCTCCCCTGTATAACGTCACAGGGGGGGCCCCACTCTCAAAACCCCCCCCCGGGGATTTCGGGTCTCCTCCTGCACCTTTTGCCCCGATAGAAACCCCTGGAGCTGCGTGCAGCGTAACAGCGTGATGACGGGCACGGGTGCTTTCAAACCCCCTCTGCAAACTCCCACCGCTGAGGGACTCCGGGCCGGGACCCCCGGACCCCGGTGAGTAATTTTTTTGTTTTTTTATAATTACTTACAGGGGGAATTTACTGGGTACAAAAGGGGGGACACTGCTACAATGGGGGGGAACCTGGGTACAAAGAGGGCCCCACTGGGTAAAAAGGGGGCACTTGGGTACAAGAGGGCGTCCCCCGGTACAAAGGGGGCACACCCCTACCCAAAAGGGCATCCGGCACAAGGGGGCACCTGGGTACAATGGGGAACACTGGGTAAAAAGGGGGGACACTGGCTACAAGGGGCACACTGGCTACAAAGGGGGAAACCTGGCTACAATGAGGGCACACTGGCCACAAGGGGGGAAAACCCCGGCACCAAAGGGGCCCTGGCTAAATGGGGGATCACTGGCTCAAGGGGGCACACGGCTACAAGGGGGGGATCACTGGGTACAAGGGGGGCATCACTTTCTACAAGGGGGGCATCACTGGGTGCAAGGGGGATCCCCGGGTTAACAGGGGGGGGGCACTGCTACAATGGGGCACATTGGCTACAGGGGGGCACCTCTGGGGAGAAAACGAATTATTAACTATATGTATAATATGTTTCTGTTTTAGTGCCCTTTTGTGCCCCTTTTTTTTTAAATGTGCCCCGGGGTTTTTAAGTGTTTAAAAATGTGGGGGCGGGTCAAAAAAAGGTTTTAAAAAACCTGACCCCACAACACCGCCATATGAACCCAAAAATAGAGGTCAGAAAAACCCGGGTCAGGGATAACCACAACACCGCCAAAAGACCACAAAAAGGGCAACACCAATCAATATAACCCCCCAACACAGCATAGAGATCTGACAACCCGCTCAAAGGGATAACCTACAACACTGATATAGAGGCCACATAGAGGTCAAACCCCGCTCAGGGATCCCTAAACGCTGCCATAAAGAGACCACATAGAGGTCCCGACACCACTCAGGGATAACCCACAACACTGCCCAAAGAGACCCACATAGAGATCAGCCACCACTCAGGTATAAACCCCAACACCGCTATATAAACCACATAAAAGGGCAGAAAACCCCTCAGGTAAACATCACATTACAGGGGAATACAGCCTGACCAAAATTTGAAAATAAAAAACAGGACTCACCAAGGGTATCCCTATCTGATGAGCTTCCCCTTCTCTTGAGTCGTTTTATTCCCTTTTTTTTCTGCACAAACCCACCATCATGATGACTTTTTTCCCCGGGGAAAAGCTCATCCCCCGCAGGGAAATTACACACAAATATCTTTAACCCCATTTTTCCCGCACCCTTTTTTATCTATTTCCCCCCTCTGTACAAACTTCCCAGGGGTGGAGAGCGGGGAAAGCCATAACTTTTGAGGGCCCCCAGATCCCAAGGGGTTTTGGGGGGTGGGGAAGGACTAACCCCTGAAATAATTCTACAAAATATGGGGTTTCTTCCCCCCAATTATAATTAAACCCGGTTTGGTAACAAAACCCAAAGGGAGTTTGGCAAATTTGGAAAAGGCCCCCCGTCTGTAGGTAGGGGGGTTTCTTCCCCCTTTTTGGTAACGTAGGTTTTGAGGGTCCCCCCTTTTATAGGGGCCCAAACATTAGGGACCCCCTTTAGGTAGTATACATGCAGTTAGGGGTTCCCCTGAAAGTTTTACAGGGAAAATTTTTGGCCTCTTTTGGTATTCGCAGGAGTTTGGGGCTCCCTTTTGGTATATACAGGTATTAGGGGCCCCCCTTTAGCTAGGGGCAGGAATCAGGGGGCCCCCCCTTTTGCAAAGTAGGGAATCAGGGGCCCCTTTTTGTATTTAGGTAGCTAGGGGCCCCCCTTTTTAGTCAGGGCCCCCCTGTATTTGTCCCAAAGGGGTCCCTTTTTGGTTTGGGCCCGGCCCCATTGGGAGTCAGGGCCCCACTGTAGGAAAGGGAGGGCCCCCCTTGGGAGTCAGGGGCCCCCCCAGTAGCCGGGGCCCCCTTTGTAATTTGGGGGCCCCCCTTTGTAGTTTTTGGGGCCCCTTTTAGCCCGGGACCCGCTTGTTTTGTCAGGGGGGCCCCCCTTTTTTAACCAGCCCCCTTTTGTAGCCAGGGCCCCCCTTTGGGAGCCGGGACCCCCTTTGTAGCCAGGGGCCCCCTTTGTAGCCAAGAAACCCCGTATTGGGGGGGCCCCCCTTTAGCCATGACCCCTTTGTAGTCAGGACCCCCCTTTTAGCCAAGGGGCCCCCCTTGTAGTCCAACCCCCTTGTAGCCAGGGACCCCCCCTTTTAGCCTGGGATCCCCCCTTTTTACCCGGGACCCCCCGTTTGCCAGGGACCCCCTTTTTAGCCAGGACCCCCCTGTATCAGGGGCCACCCTTGAGCCAGGGCCCCCCCCTTGTAGCCATACCCCTTGTAGGAGGGCCCCCCCCTTGGGGCCATGACCCCTTTTATCAGGGGCCCCCCTTGTTTGCCAGGGGCCCCCCTTTTACCAGGGAAACCCCCCTTGTAGCCAGGGGGCCCCCCCTTGTAGCCGGGGCCCCCCTTGGGGAGGGCCCGGACCCCCCGTAGCCATGACCCCTTTGAAATCCCGGGGCCCCCCCCCTTTTACCAGGGACCCCCCCCTTTAGTCAGGGACCCCCCCTTTTTACCAAGGGCCCCCCTTTAGCCTGGATCCCCCCTTGAACCAGGGGCCCCCCCTTAGCCAGGGACCCCCTTTAGCCCCGGGGCCCCCCGTATCCCGGGGCCCCCCTTTTTAGCCAGGGGGCCCCCTTTGTACTAAAGACCCCTTGTAGTGAGGGCCCCCCCCTTTTAGCCCCGTGCCCCCTTTTTTACCGGGACCCCCCCTTTTAGCCAGGGACCCCCCCCTTTGGGCAGGGGGCCCCCCCTTTTAGGGCCCGGGACCCCCCTTGTACCGGGATCCCCCCTTGTACCAGGGGCCCCCCTGTAGCCCGGGCCCCCCGTGTAGCCAGGGCCCCCCTTAGTAGGGACCACCCTTGTACCCCGGGGGCCCCCCCTTGTAGTCAGGTTCCCCCCCCCTTTTAGTCAGGACCCCCCTTGTAGCCAGGGACGCCCCTTTTACCAGGGGCCCCTTTGTAACCAAGGGCCCCCCCTTTTAGCCAGGACCCCCCTTGAGCCAGGAACCCCTTGTAATCAGGGACCCCCCCCTTTGGGACCCCCGGGCCCCCCCTTTAGCTAGAGACCCCCTTTTTGTCAGGCCCCCCTTGTAGCCAGGGCCCCTTGTAGCCAGGGAACCCCCCCTTTATCAGGGCCCCCCCTTTTAGCCAGGGACACCCCCTTTTTTCCCCGGGGCCCCCTTTAGGGCAGGGGCCCCCCCTTTTACCAGGGGCCCCCCGTAGTCAGGGGCCCCATTGTAGCCAGGGACCCCCCCCTAGCCCCGGGGGGAAACCCCCCCCTTTACCAGGGGCCCCCCCCCGGGGTCAGGTTTCCCCCCTTTTTATCAAGGCCCCCCCCTTTTAGTCCGGACCCCCCCCTTTTAGTCAGGGGCCCCCCCCCTTTTAGTCGGTCCCCCCTGTAGTCAGGAAACCCCCCCGTAGCCAGGGACCCCTTTGTGTACCAGGGACCCCTTTTAGTCAGGGCCCCCCCCCCCCCTTTTAACCAGGGCCCCCCCTTGTACCGGGACCCCCTTGTTTCCAGGGACCCCCTTTAGTCAGGGCCCCCCTTATACCCAAAGGGCCCCCCTTTTTGTCAGGGCCCCCCCTTTAGCCAGGGGCCCCTTGTACCGGGGGCCCCCTTGTAGCAGAGCCCCCTTTAGTCAGGGCCCCCTTGTAGCCAGGGGCCCCCTTTTTTTCAGGCCCCCTTTTTTGCCAGGGACCCCTTTTAGTTTAGGGCCCCCTTGTAGCCCCGGGACCTAACTTTGCCAGGGCCCCCCTTGGGAGCGGAGCCCCCTTTATCAGGGCCCCCATTGTAGCCAGGGACCCCCCTTTTTCAGGGCCCCCCTTGTTTGCCAGGGGCCCCCCCCTTTAGGCAAGGGCCCCCCCCTTTTTAGCCCCGGGGCCCCCCCCGTATCCCGGGGCCCCCCCCCTTGTATCAGGGGCCCCCCCCCTTTTTAGTCAGGGGCCCCCCCCCTTTTAGTCAGGCCCCCCCCCCCTTGTATCAGGCCCCCCCCCTTGTAAACAAAGGCCCCCCCCCCGTAGTCAGGGACCCCCCTTTTAAAACCAGGGGCCAAACCCTTTTGTCAGTGCCCCCCCCCTTGTAGCCAGGGGCCACCCCCCCCCCCTAGTCCAAGGGGGCCCCCCCCCTTTTTGTTTAGGGCCCCCCCCCCTTTTATCAAGGGGCCCCCCCCTTGCAGGGCCCCCCCCTTAGCCGGGACCCCATTTTAGCCAGGGGCCCCCTTAGTCAAAAGGGGCCCCCCCCTTGTACCAGGGGCCCCCCCTTGTAGTTAGTTAAAAAAAAAACAACAAAACAACAGCCAGCCACTTACATGGCTCGGGCTCCACTTCCGGCCGGCCGGCTCCGTACTGCCGCCCTGCCATAGGCGCGCGGTGAAGTGACGTCACCCGCGGCGCCTACGTCAGCCAGTAGGGGCCGGCGCCCGCAGCTAAGGCCTAATTCCATAAGCCTGCCGGTAAGATCAGCGGAGCGCAGCGCTAGTTGCGCTGCTGCTCCGCTGACACCGGCGAGCCCCCGGGAGTCGGGACATTAGTCCCCAACACCGGGCCAGTCTCTGGGCGTGCGGGACGCGGGTCCCGGGCGTCCAGTGACCGGAGCGCAGGCCGGGCCCCGGGGAGCACGGCACAGCCTCCGGGGCCCACAGCGGCTCGGGGGGGCCCATCAGGGGGATTCCCCCGGTCCCCCGCCCGCGGCCACCAGTTCCGAGCTGCCATGTGTCCTCCTCTGCTTGGCCCCTGTAACATAACCATTGACAAATTGTTGGTGCCCTTCTGTTAAGGAAGCAAAACCCACGATGGTCACTGAAATAACCTGTGACAGACAAAAGTAATAATAAATTTAAATTTATTTAAAAGTCAACTAATGAAAATCAGATGCTTATTGTTTGAATTGTGGTTCAACTGAATGTTTATTATTCTTAGTAATAAGTATCAAAGTTGTCTTCAAACTTGTAATCAGTCAGTCTGCCTATATAAAGGGTGAAAAGTAGTTAGTATGCTGTTTGGTATCATGGCTTGTAGCACATTGAATATGGACCTAAGGAAGCTAAGCAGAGAGTTGCCTCAGGAAATTAGAAAGAAAATTATAAACAAACGTTAAAGATAAAGGCTATAAGACCATCTGCAAACCGCTTGATGTTCCTGTTACTGCAGTTGCATATATTTAGAGATGGGCGAATTTCTCGAAATTCGGTTCGCTCACTTCGCCGAATTTCCCGACAAAAAATAACTCAGTTCCATCGAATTACTTCGGGACGAATCATGTTAAAAACAGCTTATTTCCAGCTGCCCAGAAGCCTGGCGGGTGCTGCAGAACGTTGTCCCCATGCTTTAATATGCAGAGGCAGCGTGGTTTGGTCCTACAACATGTTGTGATTTAGTATGACACGCAGATGACTGCCGCCCGCTCTTAAGAAATCGCTTCAACTATAAAATTGCCCCTGGCACTTAAAGAGGGCAAAACTGACCAAAAAAAACTGAAGGGGAATGTTGCCCTGATAAAGTCAGGCAGCGGACAAGCTGGGAAAAAAAACAAGCTGAGGTCTCAGGTGGCAACACAGTGATAGAGTGTGGAGTGACGGCGGCATCCTCAGCACATGAGTCAGAGAGTGGCACAATGACATTCTGGAAGGTGCAAAAACTGGATAGGGCCACAATGACACAGTGTGGAGTTGACGGCTTCAACAGCAGCACAGCATGAGTCAGACAGTGGCACAATGACACAGTTTGTAGGTTCACGGCAGCAGAAAAGCAGCATGAAGGTCAACAGTGGCACAATGACCAGTCTGGAGGTGGCAAAAACAGAGTAGGCCACAGATGGGACTATGACAACAGTGTGTAGGGCATGCAAGCAGCCACAGCAGCAGCATGAGGTCAGACAGTGGCACAATGACCACAGTGCTTAAGTCACCAGCAGCAGCCACAGCACAAGCATGGGTCCAGACCATGTCACAATACACAGTGTGTAGGTCACGGCAGCCAGCACATGAGGTCAGCACATGGCACAATGACATTCTGGAGGTGGCAAAAACTGAGTAGGCCGACAGAGTGGCACAATAGAGAGAGTGGAGGTGACGGCGGCAGCAGCATGAGGTCCAGAGAGTGGCACTAAGACATGCTGAGTGGCAAAACAGGAGTGGCACAGAGTGGCACAATGGACAAGAGAGTGTAGGTGACGGCGCGTCAGCAGCATGAGGTCGAACGTGGCACATCACTTTCGGAGTGCAAAAACAGGAATAAGCCACAGAGTGACAATGACACAGTGCTCTAGGTCACGGCAGCAGCATGAGGCAGCAGTGGCACAATCACATTCTGAAGGGGCAAAAACTGAGTAGGCCACTGATGGCACAATAGACAAGAGTAGAGGTGACGGCGGCATGGAGCACCAACCAATGAGGTCAGAGAGTGGAACAATGACACAGTGTGATGTCATGGCACCGACGCAAAACCAACAAACAGTAAAAAAAGCATGAGGTCAGACAGTGGCACAATGACAGAGTTGGAGGTGGGTGGCAATACCAGTCCCTAGGTAAGATGGTTGGTGGCAATGGAGAAACTGTTCAGCCAGAGTGTGTGGGAAGCATCAGCGGGAGGCGGCATCAGAATAGTGGCTGAGTAGGTAGTTGACCTAGACTCATTTCTCACAGTTTGGTATGTAGCGGTCATGGCTGATGTAGTCTGACGCCTAAGGCATTGGTGTGTGAAATCCTGGCCGATCCACATCTGCTTCACTTGACAAAGGTTAGTCAGTTCCACATTTCCCGCACAACGCGGTTCTCCTTGGGGTAACGATGGCCCCCGCCGCACTGAAACCAGCCTCTGATGCCACACTACTGGCCGGGCAGGACAGCTTCACCACTGCAAAACTCGGCAAGTTGCGGCCTACACATCCATTTTGGCTACCCGTAGTCGCAGCGGATCTTCTAACTGGGGGTGCAGAGTGCTGGCCCAAGTTGGCCACCACCTGTTGGTTCAGGTCCTATGCTCCAGGTCCCTGCTGCTGCAGGCGACTGCCCTCCTCACTTAGGCGGGTGAAAGGGAAGCTGCGCATCATTGACCTCCCAGACTTAGTTTATCTGCTGATGGAGCTGGTACTGCTACCGACCCCCCCCCCACCTTCCCCCCAGCAGCCCGCAGCAGTAGTACGTGAGCGGCTGAAGAACCCCCCGGTCAGACCTTCCAGAGGGGAGGACGAAGCCGCACATTGGCAGCGGCCAACAGACATATACTGAGATTTTCCTATAGTATTTGAGTTTTGGTCTCACCTCTCAATAGCTGAAAAAAGCTCCCATTTTGAGCCGGTAGTGAGGGTCAATAGGGTGGAGACCAGAAGTCATCCCTCTGCCGGAATGCTGACTATTCGGGCTGTCACTAGCCAGGCAAATCAGCATGCTGCGGCCTTCGCACAAGTGACTCCGAGGGCTCACTGCCTCCATCTCCACTGTATACTGCCACGGTGCGTGCGGGTCCATCTGCCTCGTCTTCCTCAGTCTCCATCGTAACCTCCCATCCAGCTGCTCCTCCTCTCTTTTGTCACCTGGGGGTAGAAAATCCACACATTTCACCAGACAATGCTTCTGCTCCAATGTCTCCTCCCTCCGCTTCCTCCTCCATTTCAGTCCCACCGGACTCATGTGCCGCGAGATGTAGTCGCCATGTCTCCAGTCCCCTGCCCAGACAGCATTTTTCAGCATCTGTTCCAGGACATTTAAGTAGCAGGTGGAATAGTATTATTCATCCCATAGTCCTGCGACTGAAACAAATACGTGGCCTCCTCGAATAGCCTCAACAAACAGCAGGTGTCACCATTAGCTGCCACTGGCTGACATCAAAGTTACACAGGGGAGTATCCTGTCCAGCCTGGATCATCAAAAAATCGTTAATGACCTTTCTCTGTTCATACATTCGGTCCCAACATGTGCAGGCTGGAAATTCCACAACGGTGGTTAACATCGCATAGTCAGAGTGTGTTGGGGGATCCGTTCTGCCGCTGCAACTCGAGGAGGGTGTTCCTGCTTTGTAAGGGGGGGGGGAGAGAATGTGAAGGCATCGCACAGTTCCTGGCCATTTTCAAATCGCTGAAGATCAGTGGAAGACTTCAGGAACCTTTTCACAAACAGATGAGGCAACGCCTGGCAGCCATGCGGGCGCCATGGACCATCCCTCCTCGTGCAGCCGCGGCACACCATGTTACTCCCATTGTCCTCACCATGTTCCGATTTTGCAAGTTAGCCGGAGAAAGCCACACATCGATTTTCTTGCCTGATGACGCGGAGCAGAATCCTCCCCCTGTATGACTTCGTTCGCCAGGGAAGCCAGGTGTAGAACTGCGTGACACCGCTGAGCCCTACATCATTGGTAATATGGAGCATACTTGTGGAGGCGAGATGGTGGTGGTGGAGGAGGCAAGAGGAGGCGACTTGGCGCAGGAGCCGCAGTTTGGAACAACGCTAGGAGAAAGCGCCGTCTCCTGTCCAAGTTTGCCTGTGTGCCGGCAGAAGCACATTCACCCAGTGGGCCGTAACAGACATGTACTGGCCCTGACCCGTAGTTACAGCTCCAGACTACGCACTGCCGTGCACCTTGGACAAACCGATAAGCTCAAGGACTGGCCCACCTTCTGTTCTACATATTTATTGAAGGCTTGGCACTTGCATTTTTGGAAAAGAAATTATGGCTTGGACTCTCCATCCGCTCGGCAAACAAGAACATTAGTTCTCTGAAGGGTGCAGAGTCCACCATTTGAAAGGGAGTGACGCAGTACCAAGCAACTGGACAGGACACGGTCACTCTGCACCTTAGCTGTTGGAACGCATCACTGGTTGTCCTCTTGCAATCGCCTCGCAGACGACTGCTGGCGCCATGAGTACGAGGACAGAGCACTGGATCCGGAGATGATGTCCAAAGAGAAACAGCTCCCTTCTGCAGAAGTGGTGGAGCCCATGACTGGCTTGCAATGGCATGCGTGCCACTGGGCGCTGCTGCGCTGTTGCTGCGTGCGGCAGGATGGACCACGCACATCTGAGCACGGTTTTCTCCCAGGCCACCGGATGTGAACTCTGGCTGTGTTAAGCAGGCCGTGGTAGCCACGTTAGCTCCCCAGGGCCACCGCTTCGACTTTTCTGCCCACAGATTCTAATATACCCATATTCGGCTCGTCCGGTGGTCTTAGCAAAGATTCTGCCACATGACCCGCCGAGTATCGGATTTTACCCGCCAACGCTCCGCACTGAGTACTACTACCCGCCGCTGCTCGCTGACCCCTGTGCCGCTACTTCTTGGACCTGCGAAGCCGGGTTTTTTTTACCCTGTGGCCGCTTGGCTCCCCGACCTCACACGGCTGCTCACCCTGCTGACTCACGACCACGACTAACCCTCTTGCTGGCTGCACCAGCTGCACTGACTGCGCACGCAGACAGCCCTCTTCACCTGACGATGATGAAGCCCTGCCTCACACCCGCTCCCAAGTGCGGTAGGCTTACATCAGCATATAATTTGTGTTTCATCACACTGCTGTCCTCATCACCGGGCTTGGTATGCAGAGCTGACACCCTCACATCAAGACCAC
>JAODAL010021658.1:0-66543 GCA_025379985.1 Phyllomedusa bahiana
GAGACAAAAGTATAAGACAAAGCTAGCTAAGACAAGTACAGACCAAACTGTGAGACAAAGACATGCTATGAGACAAAGATATAAGACAAAGCTATGCTATGAGACAAAGCTATCAGACCAAACTGTGAGACAAAGACAGAATCGATATCAAGAAGACAAACATGAGACAATGTTATAAGACAAAGCTACGTAACAAAGCTATGAGACAAAGCTATACTATGAGACAAAGCTATGCTAGGAGACAAAGCTATGAGACAAATCTATGAGACAAAGCTATGAGATAAAGCTATGAGACTGAGCTTTGAGACAAAGCTATGCTATGAGACAAAACAGTGAGACAAAGCTATGCTATTATTATTATTATTATTATTATCATCATTTATTTTAAAGCGGCATTGATTCCATAGTGCTGTACATTCGAGGGGGGTTTCATACATAACATGTCAAATGAGTACAATGATAACGATGAGTGACTTACAGCTGACACAACAGAGGGATAGCGGACCCTGCCCACAAGGGCTTACAATCTAATAGGAGGAGGGCAGAGACAGAGGGTGAGGGGCAGGCATGTTTGTGGGGTAGCACAGTGGTGGCAGGGTTTTTGTTGATTAGAGGCTCCTGAAGAGATGGGTTTTCAGGTTGCTTTTAAAGCAGTAAGTGGGGGTCAAGTGTTGGGAGGTGATTCCAGAGTCTGGGGGAAGCACGGGAGAAGAGTTGAGAGGTTTGTGAGGAGCTGTTAAGGGAGACAGAGGAGAAGGTCCTGGGGAGGAGCGGAGATTGCGTGAGGGGAGATAATCTTGTAGTTTAAAGGGGCAGAAAAGTTTTGAGGGGAGAAGGTTATGGAGAGTCTTGTAGGTCATGGTTAGTAGCTTGAAATGAATTCGCTGGGCAATGGAAAGCCAGTGAAGGGACTTGGCCTAGGGGAGAGGCAGAGGAGTAGCAGGAAAAGAGGTGATAAGAACGGACGGCAGAGTTGAGAATGAATTTGAAGGGGAGAGAGTGCTAGTGGAAAGGCCACAGAAAGGGGTGTTGCAGTAGTCTAGGCGGGAGATACCAGGGCATGGACCAGCAAATTTTGTAGTGTCATATGAGGAATGAGCGATGCGAGAGATGTTTTTTCAGTTGGAGGCGGGAGCAGAGGTGAGGGTTGGATGTGTGGTTGAAAGACAGAGCGAGTCCCAGGATTACCCAAGGCAGCGGGCTTGCGTAACAGGTGAGATGTAACAACCCGTTGACCGAGATAGAGAGATCAGGTGGAGGGATGGAGGGGGATGGTGGAAAGATAATGAGTTCAATTTTCTCCACATTTAGTTTTAGACGGCTGGAGAAAAAGGAGGAAATGGACGATTGGACGACAGTCTGGGATCCCGGGAGAGAACAGAGGTGCTATGAGACAAAGCTATGAGATAAAGCTATGAGATAAGACAACGCTACGAGACAAAGATATGAGCCAAAGATATGCTATGCTATGCAAGTCATAGCACATGCCAGATTTATGAACCTACATATGTCAGGCTCATACATGCTGTCGCATTCTACACTACTCTGTATCAAATTAGACCTGGCATGTTGGAGCCAAGTTTCATACATTTTCCCCTTTGTGTCACATTGAGCACAGATGGTTGACATGCCATAAGGCCATGGAACAGTCTAAAAAAAGTATTTAACAGGATAAGACAGCTCCAGTAAACTTTTAGTTTCTTCCACTTAAAGAGGTTCTCTCACTACAAAGATTAGTTTTCAACATGTAGAGACAGGTAATTGAAGACTTTTTCTAAATACATTGGTCTTTTGATTTTATTTCAGTCAGGAGATAAGAGAGATTTTATCTCTTCTAAGTGCATACAGCTTTCTATGGTTACCTGGCCAAAACTCTGCTATCTGATTAGAGCAAAGAGCAGGGGTTGTTCTCACCTTGGTCAGGAGAACTAATTTTGAGCAGCCTAATTATCTCTTATAAGATTAGCTTTTGTTTACAGGTAAGCAATTGTTTTCTCTTCTCACAGCACCTGTAGCTTTGTTTACTAAAGATAACACCGTCTGCACTTGCGCAGCTAGTTAAGGAGAAGCTAAATATGCTAATCATTGCTATAGAACCACCCACAGCTTAACACAGGCAGAGTTAAAGAAAAGCATGTGGTGATGGTGAAAATGCATGGTGTGTAAACCACTTTAAACATAAATAGGTGATGTCATAGCTCAGCATGTATTAGGCACAGTGTTTTCATATTTTGTTATGTAAAAGACACTGTGATCCCACAGTTCATCATATAACGCATGCAGATGTGATCATTCATTCTCTAGTAGATGTAACATGATGATAAAAATCCAATGGCCAAAAAGTGAAATAAAAGTAAATCACAATATAGACGAAGAGAGATGTCATATTGCACACCAGACAAAGGGTGAGGTAATGGATCCTAAAACAAAAGATGCAGTGTGATGTCATCATTCATCATGTCAGATATGCAAAATGATGTCATTATTCATTAGGTAATGGACAAAAAGTAATATCGCCGTACCTTATATAATGCAGAGTAATGTCAAAGTGTATCCTTTAGTGGAAAAAGAGCAACGTTACAGATGATTATGTAACAGATGCAGAGTGATATAATTCGACATTAAATTGTTTTTCTCGCCACAGTGATCGACTTTAAACATGTAGGGAAGGGAAATGAAGACTATTACCAAATACATTGCTTTTTTGACTTTTCTTTGGTCAGGAGATAAAGAAGATTTGATCTCCTCTCAGAGTCAACAAGTTTCCCCTGGCTACCGACCACCTCTATCCATCTCTCTTTCCTCTGCCTCTCATCTGATTGCTCTAAGCTGCCATCTGACCATGGAGAGTCACTCCCTGCAGAGTCTTATCACTAGCACCAAAGTTTGTTTACCTAAAAATATGAGAAATTGTCCCCCTTTAGAGTCCGGTATCCTTGCATACTACAGTTTATAAATCTCCTGCAGTTACAATAGTTGCATAGTTAGTACGGTTGAAAATTGACCCGTGTCCAGTAAGTTCGACCAAGGGTGGGGAAGAGGTGGGTGAGGGGGGGTGACAAGGACTTTAAGCCCAGCCTCACCACTGGTGAATGCCCTGCAACCCACAAGGCAAGACCCACCCTGCTCCAGTGGAGACCCCACCTCTGACCCCAGAGCCACCACCAGCCAGGATCCAGAATTTTGCACGGCTACGTATGTATCAATACCATTTTACCAGGAATAGCTAGGAACAGCAGAGCTGTTAGGCCAGTCACTGCTATATACCTGCCCACAGCCTTTGCAGGGAGTGTGTGTGAAGCTGCCTGTGGGTCTGTGAAAGTGTATGGTGAGACAACCTGTTTAACTAATAGACACAAAGGGCCATGTGTATGAATTTTGGTGCCCAGGAGTCAATTTTATTGCGCGCATTAGTAGTGTAGAATGCGGCAGAATGTATGAACCTGTTTTAGATTTGGCGTTTTCTACTTCCACTACGACACCTCAGGCTCAGGTAAACCCCTTGTACCTTGGTCTGGCTGTCCCAGCAGTAATGCCCCCAGTTTTGCCGTTCTCCAGTCATAAATATGTAGAATCACACGGTTGTGGTGCGACAGACCCCCAGAATGCCCCCACATCTTGGGCGCATTACAAAGTGCCACAGGCGCCCGATAATGCGCCTAATTTTGGAGTGCACCTGCTCATACATCTGGAGAACTGGGCTGCAACAGTATTTGGGCTGAAAGGACATCAGAATAGTGGCACAGCCCCTAATATACAGTACATGTCATCCAAAGTGATGTCATATGTTAAATCTTCAAACAATATAGAGTGATTTCCTACTTTATTAAGTAATAGACAGAAAGCAGTGTCACATTGTAAATCCTCAGATAATACAGAGCAATGTTACAGTGTATCATGCAATAGACAAGGAGTGGATGTTTTACAGTTGTCTATTAGGTAATGGATGAAGAGTGATGTCATATGGTTGTAGCAGAGATTAGCTTGACCTTGATATCACAGCTTTTTTGTTTTATCTGCTCCAATCTTAAAACAAAAGCCATTAAAAAGCATTGAAAAAGTTTTGATAGGTTTCTGCAGTCATTGTTCAAAATACAATTTATCTAGAAAGATGTCATCGGTGCAGTAGTAATGCACAGAAAGTGATGTCAGACCGTAGTCGGTAATATCAAAGATGCATGGTGATCCTAGAGTAGACACTGAGTGAGGTCATAATATATATAATACATACAGAGCGATCTCAGACCATATTTCATCCTAATGAAGAAGATTGAAGTCATAGTTCATCGTGTACTTAATACAACGTTGTCATAGTTTATTGAGTAATGAACAAAGAGTGATATTCTAGAACCTCGTACAATAGATGCAGAGCGATGTCGTAGTGTATCCTATAGTAAACACAGAGTGAGGTCATAGGTTATAATGCAATAGATGGAGAGTGATGCTGTCAGGGGCGGAACTACTGGGGTAGCAGACATAGCAGCTGCCACGGGGCCTGTGCCAGTAGGAGGCCCAGACCGGGCACATATACATTCTCAGAAGAGGCAAAAAAGTATAGAAAGAGAGGCAAAAAAGCAAGAGGTAGAGCAAAGGAGGCATCTACAATCATTTACAGTAACTGTAGGGTGGGCCCTTAAAATAAACCCCACTGGTGGGCCCATAAAAACTCAATTGGTGGGCTCCTTGAGTCAACTCCACCTGTGGGTCTTAGGCACCCCAGTCCGACACTGACAGTAAGTATGAACCTGTGCTATGTGGGATTATAAATCTTCTGTATGCTAAGCCTTACATAGCATAGTATATCTTTGCCACAGATCTTTAGCATATAGCACATCTTTGGCGCATTCAAAAATACTGTGCCAGGCAGAAAAAAATTGTCCGTATAACTGTTCATACATTTATAGAACAGGGCTATGACAAGAATCCCTAAAAGGGGTTCTTTCCCACAGATTTCAAAGGAAAGCAGAATGAAAAACTCTCCACTTTTCCTGGGTTTAGACTGCAATTGCATACAGCTTGTTTCTTGTATAGCTCCATGCTGTGCTGTGCTTTCAGTAGCTAATTAGATCAGATTAGCTTCTCAAACTACTAACAGGACTTCTTATCTGATCCCTCAAACAAAAGCCCTAATTACAGTGCTGTTTATTTTACATAAATCTAGCTTTTTACTGCTCAGCAGCAAGGACACTGCTGTGACCTGTGTGATGAGGTCACTCACTGTTATCTCATAGAACAAACAGCAGGGGGAGAATTATTTACAGGTTGTTACTGATGGAACTGAAAATAGCCAGGGAGGTCATAAATTCCTTGTATCTCCTTAGGAAAACAGAGGAACAAAGCAATATATTTGGAAAATGTCTTTATTTTGTGTTCCCTACAATTTGAAAGCTATTCTTTGTAGCGAGACAACCCCTTTAAGGGCGACATGTATTAACAGGTCTGTGGCGGGTTTGTGCCGTGCTTCGAGCCAAAAAAGTGTTGTAGTCCTGTTCTATAGATATATGCACAGTTGTACACCAAAATCTGGTGCATTATGTAACAGACTAGACACTTTTGAATGTGCAAATTCTACGGGCGGTGTCACACCACATTCGTACAATTAGAAGCATTTATGAATGTGTCACACCAAAATGTAGCACAAAACTATCGTAACAAGCCTTTATAACGAGTGGCAAGGCTGAGTCGATCTGGCAAGTTGTAGTTGATGAATTGCAACTGCCAATAAGCAAAAAAAAAAAAGAAACAACAACAACTAATAGCCCTAGGGTCATAAAAACTAACATGATAATTATGAAACTCTATAAAATTATATAATGTTAAATTAACATAAATTAAAATGATCTAACATTAATTTAAAATCATAAAATTTAAAATTCTCAAAGAAACCCCATTCTCAATCATGTATTCATGGTATTATTGGAGTATTATCAGTGATTGCATACACATCACAGCAGGCTAGAAATAAAAAAAAAAAAAGCTGTTAGAATAGAATGTCAGTGAATAGAAACTATGGAAGTGATCTTGCTTGGCGCATCTCAGGTCGCAGGAGACCTCTGGTATTGGCTGCTGCTGTATGTAGAATACATGCTAAAAAAAAATCTGAATATTTGTTTAATTTAATTTGGTAAGAATGACAAATTAAAGAATCTAAACAAAATTTATATAGTTAACATACCGAAAATACTCGAATATAAGCCGAGGCACCTAATTTTAACACAAAAAACTGGGAAAACGTATTGACTGGAGTATAGATATGGAAAGTAAAATGGCGGACCCGGCGCACGTGGAATAGGGAAAGAATAGGGCCGTAATTTTGGCTTTTGTTAAAAAGGTGTCTTTATTCTTAAAAGATGTAGGGGTGTATGACCCTCACACTATTAAAAACAGAGGACAAGAAACCCAACGCGTTTCCCGCCATATTTCCGGCACTTTCTCAAGGTAATACTGTAGTAAAAACTACTGTGGTATTAAAAAGGTTTGGGATTATTTGTATAGGTTTTAAATACCCTCCATTTAAAATACCACAGTTAGTTTTTACTACAGTATTACCCTTGAGAAAGTGTCGGTTACCGGCAGGAAAACGGTTGGGTTTCATTGTCCTCTGTTTTTAATAGTGTGAGGGTATACACCCCTACATTTTTAAGAATAAAGACAAACCCTTTTTTAAAAAAAGCCAAAATTACGGCCCTATTCTTTCCCTATTCCACGCGCGACAGGTCCGCCATTTTACTTTCCATATCTATACCTATCCGGCGTTCACCTGAACCCCGGAATCCTTTGGATCAGTGGCAGCCGGGATACGGGCTACGGCATCCAAAAGCCCCGCAAGCTCATATGAGAGTTGTGCTTCTATAATACGAGCGCAACCTCAGAAGGTAAGCACATATACCTATTTTTAAATCTACCATTATTTTTACCTACTTCACTATTGTGCGCCCCCTTTGTTCCCTTTTTTTCTTGACTGGAGTATAAGCCTAGGGTGGAAAATGCAACGGCTACTGGTAAATTTCACATGCTAGACACCACTTATTTTTATTATTTGTATATCAACATATATATATGTATATATTATAGGTAAATGTCCCTCATAGGCAGGTAAATGTTCCCCATGGCAGGTAAATGTCCCCATAGGCGGGTAAATGTCTTTCATAGGCAGGTTAATGTTCCCCATAGGCAGATATAGGCAGGTAAATGTCCCCCACAGGCAGATAAATGTCCCGATAGGCAAGTATAGGCAGGTAAATGTCCCCTACAGGCAGGTAAATGTCCCCATAGGCAGGCATAGGCAGGTAAATGTTCCCCACAGGCAGATAAATGTCCCCATAGGCAGGCACAGGCAGGTAAATGTTCCCCACAGGCAGGTAAATGTCCCCAATAAGCAAGTATAGGTAGGTAGATGTCCCCCACAGGCAGGTAAATGTCCCCATAGGCAGGCATAGACAGGTAAATATCCCCCAGAGGCAGGTAAATACCCCCAACAGGCAGGTAAATTTCCCTCATTGGAAAGCATAGGAAGGTAAATATACCCTATAGTAAGGCATAGGCAGGTAAATATCCCCCATAGGCAGGTAAATTTCCCCCATAGGCAGGTTAGGGGTAAATTCCCCCATGGCGGTAATGTCCCCCTAGGCAACATTGCCCCCTGGGCGGGTATATTCCCCCATAGGAGGTATGGGAAGGGGTTTTTCCAGGTAGCTTTTAAAAAAATAAAAATACCACCTCCCCCCTCTCTCCTGCGCCACTCTGAGGCTCTTGCTGATATACATTTTCTTTCTGGCACAAGCGCGTACGCTTTGGCTGTGCAGTAGTCGGTGGTACCTCGTTTTGCCCTTTAATAGAGTCTTCAGCTGTATGCTCTCCCAGAGGAAGCGCATACAGCTGAAGAGATCTCCGGCGGCGCCTGGGACATGGCAGCGCCTGGACTCACTCGTTACACTCCCCCGCCATTTTATTAGGCACCTGCCAACTTCAAAACATTTAAAATTCTAACCCCAACACATGGCGGCAACTCAGTGCATTTTGGGCATGTAGACTGGTCAAACAATCCCCTGCAGTTAAAAACCGAGATCCAGTAGGGGAAAAAAGGGATTTGGGCCTTTGAACGTGGCATGGTTTTTGGTGCCAAGGGGGTTGAGTATTTCAAAAATGCGATTCCGGGGATTTTCAGCAAAACCCATCTTGGGTTTTACAAGAATGGCCCCAAAAAGAAAAAACATCCAGTAGCGCACCTGTGGGGGGGAAAGCCTTGTTGATGCCAAGGTCAAAGGGAGAATGGGCAGACGGTTCGGCTATGAAAAGGCAACAGTACTTAAATCCCCCCGTTACAACCAAGGTAGGCAAAGAGCATCTCTAAACAACAAAAGGGAAAATTTTGAGGCAGATGGGTCAGCAGCAGAAGCCCAACACCGGGTGCCACCCCTTTTTCAGCTAAAAAAAGGAAAACTGGGGGCTCCAATTTGCCCGCCATCAAATTGGAAAATAAAAAGATTGGAAAAAGGGCCTGGTCGATGAGTCTCGTTTTGCTCGACTTTCGATGGTAGGGTCAAATTTTGGGTCAACAACATAAAGCAGGTCCATCCTCCCTTTGTATCAAGGGTTCAGGGGGGTGGTGGGGGTGTCAGGGTGTGGGGAAATTTTCTTGGCACTCTTGGGCCCCTTGGTCCCAATTGAGCATCGTTGCAACACCTTGTTGAATCATGCCACGAAAAATTTGAGGCATTCTGAGGAAAAAAGGGGTCCAACCCGATACACATGTGTACCTATAAAGTGGCGCCCGGTGAGGGGTATAAGCCAAGGGGGACTTTTTAACCATAAAAAATGTGCTGAAAAGGTTGGCTTACACTCTATACGGTTGTTATTTTTTCATTAGAAATTTAACTCAATGAGCTGCATAAGGCTACGTTTACACGCCAAAGATTTACTGCCGGATTTTTAAGTGGACTCAGTATATAGAATCTACAAAAATCTGACTGTAAACCATCCCCATAGACGTCAATAGAGGTTGGATTTCCAAACTGAAATCCGTTTAAAAAAACTTAGAACATGTTCAATAATCTGTTGCATTTCACTTGAAAATGGCCAATTACAGTGTTGCTCAATGCTAAGACCGACCACAAAATCCATCTAAAAAAAGTAGTAAAATGTTAAAACCGATTGCAAAATACTGGTCGGATTCTATAACAGAATCTGCTGGTATTTTATAGTTGCCGTGTAGATGTAGCCTTGGCCTCTATAGAAAAAAAAAAGAAACCATTTGAAATGTAACTCTTCTTAAGAGTGATTGACACTAATAGCTTTTAATCTCTTGCAACATTCTAAGACTACATCTACACAGCAGATGTTAAACTGGCATCCAAAATCCAACGTCATTTTAACATCGCTGTTCCGCGGATTTTGGTGCAGGTATGTGCAAAAAAAAAAAAAGGTTGGTTTTCAGATTTAACGCCGGCCCAGTACATTGATAGTACGGGAATCCAACGGGAATCAACTGGAAGATAGAACATGTTGTAGCTTACGGCAGAGGGCCGGTGGTTTACAATTTCCCACCATAGAAAATCAGTGCTGTATGGACTACAGCACAAATTTTTATTGGGGGTCTAGGACACTGGTTTAAGGGGTTTTTTTGTGGTTTCTAATACTGAACCACTAAAAAAACCCCAACAAACCCTGTCTCTTAACAGGCCCAACAAAATTTGAGTTAAAAGGGGGGAGAGCTTTGTAAGTATAGAAAAGAAACTTTTAAAACTATGATTGACGTTTTGAGTCTGTTCTTCTCCTAGATCCAAAGCTTGAGTTAAATTTTTCAATAAAAAAATAAATTAGTAAAAATAAAAATTTTCATTCGATTTCGTTTTTTTTGTTTTTTCTAATCAAAATCTTACCAAATATATCTTTTTACGCTTTTAGATTGTAGTAAAATTTTCATTCATCCAAATGAAGGTCAGTGGGAACATCATGCGGGCTGACACAGTTAATTTTTTTTTTTTGTTAAAATTTTTTAATTTTTTTGCTTTTTTAAATAAAAAAACACATTTAAAGGGGGTTTTGCCACTTTCCTTTTCATCCCTCCGCATCCAGCTCTTCAGCCTGTGTGCTCAGAAGGGGGCGTTTTGTAATGGTTTGAATTGCATATCAGTGACCCTCAGGATACATCCCATGCCTTTTTTTCTCTGTAGTCAAAGAAACGCTGTTCATTTAAAAGCTGTGAGTAGCTCAGAGGAACATTTTTGCTTACGACAAGGTCCAGGTTCAAACCCTAGGAACCAAACCTGTGGTTTATTTTTCTTTTTCAATGCAAGACTCATTGAGGTTTTTTTTTTATTTATTGCATTTTTTTACTAAATTTCAAGGAGCACAGAGGACGGGAGTAGAGTGACAAACACCTGGGGTTTTTAAAAAACTCAGTACGCCTGAGAGGGGGAAAATGGTCTGAGCAGGTCGACCAGAATAAGGAGCTCAGCCCGGTGTACCCCGGAGACGAGCTGTAAACAATGGATACTAAAGGAGCAGCTAAAAAAAACGGGCCCCGAATTTTTAATAATGATGAATGGGAAAAATGTTTATTATTTTTGTTTGCAAGTTTCCCACTCAAATCTACTTCGGCAAAACCCTCCCCCTTTTAAAAAAGATTTTTATGACTGTTAATATAAATTTTTCTCTCCCCCCGTATTTAAAAGAATGGCAGAAGCCGTCACCCGAGGTCTCCTGAGGCCGGAGGTTCGCCAAGCAAGATCACTACGATAGTTTCTATTAACTGACATGCTATTCTAACAGCTTTTATTTTATTTATATCATGCAAACACGATAATCTTTTATAACTCCACAACCTCCCCTGATTAAGAATGAGATACATCGTAGATTTTGTATTGGTTTGTACATTTTATTTTATAAATTTTATTAATTTTAGAAGATAGAATTTTATCTTAATTTTATATTATATAATTTTAGATTACATTTTTCTTATATAATTTTAGAATAATTGCATATCATTTATTTTTAAAATTTAATTTTTTTTTTTTATTTGTTTTGTTTTTTTAATTGCTACGTTGTTTATATCACCTTAGTGGTGTTATTTGGGAAAGAATTTGTTTTTTTTTTTTGCTATTAAAATAAGTTTTTTGGTGGGGCCCCCACGGTCTTTCATAATTATGTGGACCACTTCCCTTCACAATTCGCCCTTTAAAGGGATTGCCCCCAGACCAAGTACTGACCTCCTTTCAGTATGAAGCAAGATTAAAACAAACACGCTGGGTCATACTGCAGTGGAAAAGGGGGGAAGGGGGGGGGGGGGAGTAGGGGGTCCAAAGGGGAGCTTCTCAAAAATTTAAATGAACTAATAAACATACAAAATGGTTCAATACAGCAAGCACAGGCCCAGACGGCATACAGGGCAGTGAAGCCAATACCACAAGTTGGCTCAGGCACCACCTGTTCCCTGGTCTGGCTGTTCTTCTGCAGGTCATACATACAGGGCAGTGTAGAGCCAATACCACAAGTCTGGCTCAGGCACCACCTTTACCCCAGTCTGGCTGTTCTTCTGCAGGTCATACATACAGGGCAGTGTAGAGTCAATACCACAAGTCAGGCTCAGGCACCACCTTTACCCTGGTCTGGCTGTTCTTCTGCAGGTCATACATACAGGGCAGTGAAGAGCCAATACCACAAGTCTGGCTCAGGCACCACCTTTACCCTGGTCTGTTCTTCTGCAGGTCATACATACAGACGCAGTGTAGAGCCAATACCACAAGTCTGACTCAGGCACCCCCTTTTCCCTGGTTCTGTTCTTCTGCAGGTCATACATACAGGGCAGTGTATGAGCCAATACCACAAGTCTGGCTCAGGCACCACCTTTAAACCCTGGTCTGTTCTTCTGCAGGTCATACATACAGGGCAGTGTAGAGCCAATACCACAAGTCTGGCTCAGGCACCACCTTTACCCTGGTCTGGCTGTTCTTCTGCAGGTCATACATACAGGGCAGTGTAGAGCCAATACCACAAGTCTGGCTCAGGCACCACCTTTACCCTGGTCTGGCTGTTCTTCTGCAGGTCATGCATACAGGGCAGTGTAGAGGCAATACCACAAGTCTGGCTCAGGCACCACCTTATACCCTGGTCTTGCTGTTCTTCTGCAGGTCATACATACAGGGCAGTGTAGAGCCAATACCACAAGTCTGGCTCAGGCACCACCTTTACCCTGGTCTTGCTGTTCTTCTGCAGGTCATACATACAGGGCAGTGTAAGCCAATACCACAAGTCTGGCTCAGGCACCACCTTTACCCTGGTCTGGCTGTTCTTCTGCAGGTTATACATACAGGGCAGTGTAGACCCAATACCACAAGTCTGGCTCAGGCACCACCTTTACCCTGGTCTGGCTGTTCTGCTGCAGGTCATACAGGTGCAGTGTAGAGCAATACCACAAGTCTGGCTCAGGCACCACCTTTACCCTGGTCTGTTCTTCTGCAGGTCATACATACAGGGCAGTGTAGAGCCAATACCACAAGTCTGGCTCAGGCACCACCTTTACCCTGGTCTGTAGTTATTCTGCAGGTCATACATACAGGGCAGTGTAGAGCCAATACCACAAGTCTGGCTCAGGCACCACCTTTACCCTGGTCTGTTCTTCTGCAGGTCATACATACAGGACAGTGTAGAGCCAATACCACAAGTCTGGCTCAGGCACCACCTTTACCCTGGTCTGGCTGTTCTTCTGCAGGTCATACATACAGGGCAGTGTAGAGCCAATACCACAAGTCTGGCTCAGGCACCACCTTTACCCTGGTTGTTCTTCTGCAGGTCATACATACAGTGCAGTGTAGAGTAAATAGCACAAGTCTGGCTCAGGCACCACCTTTACCCTGGTCTGTTCTTCTGCAGGTCATATATACAGGGCAGTGTAGAGCTAATACCACAAGTCTGGCTCAGGCACCACCTTTACCCTGGTCTGGCTGTTCTAACCGTTCTCTAGGAATGTGGTGTGAGGGATGCCCTTTATCTTTGGTGCATTATAAAGTGTGGTGCAGGAGCTTATCGTACCAAAGTTTGGAATGCGACTGTTTTTACATCTACAGAAGAGGTCTGCTAAAGCTTTTTGACGCCAGAAAACTGTCACAGCCCTGCTCTTACATATCGCCCAATGTGAGTTCCTAGTTTGTTGAGTATTGGACACAATGTGTTGTCATATCATAAGTCCTCATCTAATACAGAGTCATAATGTATCTGAATTAGAACTTCACCATCCATCAATATCTTTGCCAGTGTAACCAAATTATGAAGCTATACCACAATAGTATGGAATACCAACACTAGTATTCAGATTAAAAGTAGCAATTTATTTAGTAATCAATAAAATCCTAATAAATACAGCACATTGGGGTATACCACCGGTGATAGGTGGACAGAAACCTTTAATAAAAGGTAATATCACCAAGGGTATAAATAATTCAAAATATTCAAAAAATTCAATTTGGAATTATTTTTTGACAATGACCCAAAATATCGCGGAATATGTCGTAAATTAGTAACCAAAAAAATGAGACACAGTAGTAGCATAATAATATATAGAGGGTATACAACAAATGCATACAAGATACTATGCGCTGTTATTGTATATCCAATATCTTTTCGTCTCATATCCTTTATGTCCCATTTTGGAACATTGTGTGACATTAATAATGGCAAATATGGAATAGAAAGATGGATGTTCTCACCGTGTAGAAAGTTTCTATAACCAAAAAGAATGGAGTCCCGGCACGCGTTTCACGTATGACTTCTTCTGGGTTTTTTATTGAATAATAAATAATTTGCTACTTTTAATCTCTATAATAGTGTTGGTATTCCATGCCAGTGTGCTATAGTGTAGCTAAAATAGACAAAAATTTATGTTATAATTTATTTTGTAACAAATGAAGAGTGATGTCATACGTCATTGAGTAATGAACAAAAAGTGATATTCAAATGCAGAGTGATGTCAGAATGTGTCCTAGAACGGACAAAAAAGTGATGTGATTATCATGTAACAGATGCAGAGTGATGGATAGAACGTGATGTGACACCATAGTTTTCATGTCATAGTTCATTTTATAGTAGACACAGACTGAGGCCATAGTTCATCATGTAATAGACTCAGAGTGATGTCACAGTGGTTTCATAGTAATGGATAACTAGTGATAACATACTGTATTTCATCATATAATAGATGCACTGAGTGAAGTCATCATTGATATAATAGATGATGTCATCATTTATTGAATAATGGACAAAATGTGATGTCATAGTTCATCCTAGCCTAACAGTGATGTCATAGGTCATAGTAGCCAAACAGTGATGTTATAGTTCATCCTAGCTGAACAGTGATGTCATAGTTCATTCTAGCCGAACAGTGATGTCATAGTTCATCCTAGCTGAACAGTGATGTCATAGTTCATCCTACCTGAAAAGTGATGTCATAGTTCATCCTACCTGAACAGTGATGTCATAGTTCATCCTAGCTAACAGAGAGATCACAGTTCACCCTAGCCGAACAGTAATGTCATAGTTCATTCTAGCTGAACAGTGATGTTATAGTTCATATTAGCTGAACATTGATGTCATAGTTCATATTAGCCGAATGGTGATGTCATAGTTCATCCTAGCTGATCAGTGATGTCATAGTTCATCCTAGCCGAACGGTGATGTCATAGTTCATTCTAGCTGATCAGTGATGTTATAATTTATCTTAGCTGACCAGTGATGTCATAATTCATCTTAGCTGACCAGTGATGTCATAATTCATCCTATCTGATCAGTGATGTCATAGTTCCTCCTATCTGATCAGTGATGTCATAGTTCATCCGAGCTGAGCGGTGATGTCGAAGTTCATTATGTAATAAATACACAGATAATGTAACTATTTTTTCATAGAATAAGCACAGCCTGGAAAGCGCTTTACAAACATTCAACCTCCGAATATTATCATATTAATCCACAAGTCATTGCTGTTCTACAGAGATCGCAAGCGTCGAACAAACGGAAAGTTTTACAAATTGGTTTCTAAGTGAAAAACATCATCCCCGCTGCGGAAACAAAGTAACAATTCTCTACAGTTAACAACCCGGCAAAGCTTGCTTTCTTCCCGCTCCCTACTGCCAGCATTGTGCCTTATGCATCCAGCTATTAATATCTGTATTCAACGTATATTCAGGATTTTTAATTTGCAATCCTGTGTAGAAGTTGTTGCGCTCTTTATGAAACGCCTCAGATTAAATAGGAAAACAAGTCTTCCAGATGGAAACCATAGCAACCCGATAGCGCAGACAATGAGCAGCGTGACAGAGGCGCCGCAACTTTTTTATCTGCCGAGTATAATATGGAACCGGCAATAAAGAATTATGTACATTCTGTATCTGATTAATTAAGGAATAAGCTACAAAGCCTCCAACATGTAGAACTGCAGAGCGAGGAAAGGACAACAGGGAGGACTTGGTGCCGCTTATCACTAACACGAGGTCCGATGTCGGAGAATAGCAGCCGGCTGACGGGGACTACCAGCTTCAAAGGATGAATTGTCACATAATTACAGGGGTTTCCCCAGCTCACACTGTTATAGCATATTAATTAATTTAAATTAGTTATTGATTATTTATAGTATATTTTAAAATATTTATCAATTTAAATTACTTACATTTAAAATAATAATAATAATAATAATAATAATAATAATAATAATAATAACAATAACAATAATAATAACATTATTATTATTATTATTATTATTATAAATACAGTAAATAATAATAATAATAATAATAGTAATAATAATAATAATAATAATAATAATAATAATAATAACATTATTATTATTATTATTATTATTATTATTATCTTGCAATAATATCTCTCCAAAAGTTAAACACTTTTGGAAAGCATTTTTATTGAATTTTCTGTGTCTTCTCGCAATTCTACATCAGTTGCTTGATGACAGGAAGCTGAGTAGTTCTGTGCCTGGGACTGAGTTCTGAGTACAGCTGAGCACCCCGTTCACCTGTACTGGGAACTCCCATAGAACAGAATGGAGAACACAGCGCTGCCCTGTACTGGGAACTCCGATAGAACAGAATGGAGAACACAGCGCTCCCCTGCACTGGGAACTCCCATAGAACAGAATGGAGAACACAGCGCTCCCCTGTACTGGGAACTCCCATAGAACAGAATGGAGAACACAGCGCTCCCCTGTACTGGGAACTCCCATAGAACAGAATGGAGAACACAGCGCTCCCCTGTACTGGGAACTCCAATAGAACAGAATGGAGAACACAACCCTCCCCTGTAATGGGAACTCCCATAGAGGAGAATTGAGAACACAGAGCTTCCCTGTACTGGGAACTCCCATAGAACAGAATGGAGTACACAGTGCTCCCCTGTACTGGGAACTCCCATAGAACAGAATGGAGAACACAGCGCTCCCCTGTACTGGGAACTCCCGTAGAGGAGAATTGAGAACACAGCGCTCCCCTGTACTGGGAACTCCCGTAGAGGAGAATGGAGAACACAGCGCCCACCTGTACTGGGATCTTTCAGAGAAAAGAATGGAGAACACAGCGCTCCCCTGTACAGGGAACTCCCATAGAACCGGATAGAGAACACAGCGCTCCCCTGTACTGGGAACTCCCATAGAACAGAATGGAGAACACAGCCCTCCCCTGTACTGGGAACCCCCTTGAAAGGAGAATTGAGAACACAGCGCTCCCCTGTACCGGGAACTCCCATTTAACAGAATGGAGAACACAACGCTCTCCTGTGCTAGGAACTCCCATAGAACAGAATGGAGAACACAGCGCTCCCTTGTATTGAGAACTCCCATAGGACAGAATGGAGAACACAGCGCTCCCTTGTATTGAGAACTCCCATAGGACAGAATGGAGAACACAGCCCTCCCCCATATTGGGAACTCCCATAGAGGAGATTTGAGAACACAGCGCTCCCCTGTACTGGGAACTCCCATAGAGGAGAATTGAGAACACAGCACTCCCCTGTACCGGGAACTCCCATTTAACAGAATGGAGAACACAACGCTCTCCTGTGCTAGGAACTCCCATAGAACAGAATTGAGAACACAGCGCTCCGCTGTACTGGGAACTGCCATAGAACAGAATGGAGAACACGGCGCTCCCCTGTAACGGGAACTCCCATAGAACAGAATGGAGAACATAGCGCTCCCCTGTACTGGGAACTCCCATAGGACAGAATGGAGACCACAGCGCTCCACTGTACTGGGAACTCCCATAGTGGAGAATGGAGAACACAGCGCTCCCCTGTACTGGGAACTCCCATAAAGAAGAAGGGAGAACACAGCGCTCCCCTGTACTGTGAACTCCCATAGAACAGAATGGAGAACACAGCGCTCCCCTGTACTGAGAACTCCAATAGAACAGAATGGAGAACACAGCGCTCCCCTGTACTGGGAACTCCCATAGAACAGAATGGAGAACACAGCGCTCCGCTGTACTGGGAAATCCCATAAAGCAGAAGGGAGAACACAGAGCTCCCCTGTACTGGAAACTCCCATAGAACAGGATGGAGAACACAGCGCTCCCCTGTGCTGGGAACTTCCATATAACAGAATGTAGAACACAGCGCTCCCCTGTACTGGGAACTTCCATCTAACCGAATGGAGAACACCGCGCTCCCCCGTACTGAGAACTCCCATAGACCAGAATGGAGAACACAGCGCTGCCCCGTACTGGGAACTCCCATAGAACAGAATGGAGAACACAGCGCTCCTCTGTACTGGGAACTCCCATAGAACAGAATGGAGAACACAGCGCTCCCCTGTACTGTGAACTTCCGTAGAACAGGATGGAGAACACAGTGCTCTTCTGTACTGGGAACTCCCGTAGAACAGGATGGAGAGTTGTGAGCAACAGTGAGCGGTGTCTTTAATGGCACTTTCCTATCAAAATACCATCAAAGTTTGAGATGGGAACACCCCTTAAGAAGGGTTCTATAGTTTAATGGAAGAAAACATATGCACTGTATATGTATATTGTGAGGTGGCAGCTGGGAAGGTCCTTTATGGGGTGTACATCCAAGCTAGATTTCTGGCTTACACCAGAGAAAGAAATAATAAGTGACCCGTCTCCAAGGTTACCTGGCCTTGGTGAGATATAAGCCGTTTGTTTGGGTTATGTCAGCCACAGTAAGTGGTTGACATCCGTTTACCAGTACTATGGTTGCTTCAGCCAAAACCCAGGATGGCATTTATCGGGAGTAAACAAAGTACTGGGTGGGTGTCTGCTCCCCATGTTCCAGGCCAGGTTTTGAATGGATTTTATAAGTCATTTAGTCCGCTGACTAGGCGGATCTGACATACAGGAGCTTGGCCTGAGGAGCCTTACTGGAGACATCCAGGATCTCACATAAGCATTGTTTGCTGACCAGGGGTAGTGGAGGTAACTGCAGTGTGTAGCCAGCGCTCAGAAGAGCAGGTGTTTTATTTGTTTACTGATCTCTGTTATTTTTGGCATACGTTGAACGCTGTATACCTGTTGTGCCAAATAAAGCGCGGGAGGATCCGTGTTGGAACCAAAGCAACCTGTCTGCATCTCTATCTGCATTGGACTGCGATCCCAAGAGCGGCGCCCGCTTACAATATATATATTTATACAGCGTTCTATTATTTTCAAATATAGTTTTTTTTCAGTTCTTCCCCCTTTTAAGCTCTATGCTTATAGTCAGTGAATGGAGTCATTTATTGTTTACATTTTAGAAGGCCTAAAGTATCTCGCCCAAAGCTCTACATTTTTCTAATGTATTTTGATTATATTTTCTGTGCTTTATTATCTTTTTGGTGCTGCTTAAGGACAGGAAGCTCAGTAGTTCTGTGTCCCCACACAGAGAAAACAGTTCTGTGTTCAGCCCAGGAGATCAGGGGGCAAAAGGGGTTTGGCTTTCGGAGGGCAGTTTTGAAGTCAGAACCCTTTGGACTTTCACTATATCTTAACCTCTTAACCAACCTGGATTATTGCAACTAACACCCGACGGTTACAGACCCGCCCGCGCTGTTTAACCCTTGAGACCCTGCAGCCATCTAAATGTATGAAAAAAGGTGCCGCGCACCATTCTTCACTCTGATCGGAGTCCCCATAGCGTAACTGCGGGTATCTGATGCCTGGACATGGCAGCGAGAAGCCTTGTCAAAGCCTCCATCGCTGCCATGTTCTTGGTACAGCTTAATGCATTGTCTATGCAATGCATTAGGCTGTATTAACGATTGCACACCCTAGTGGTGAAGCGCCCTAAGGGGACTCAATGTTAAAGTAATAAAAAAGTTTTAAAGTATAAAAAAAAAGTATTAAAAGTTCAAATCACCCCCCGTTCGGCATTTTACAAATTAAAAAAAAATAATAATAAAAAAAAAAAAAGTTACCCATATTTGGTATCGTCACGTCCAAAAAAGTCGATCTATAAAAATATAACATCATTTATCCCGTACGCTGAACACCGTAGAAGAAAAAAAATTCCAGACGCCAAAATTGTGTTTTTTGGTCATTTCATGTCCTATAAAAATTGGAAAAAAGTGATAAAAAAAAGTTGCATGTGTTCCAAACTGCTATCAATAAAAAGTGCACTTCAGCTTGCAGAAAATGCCGCCCCACTGACGTCTGTAGGTGTTAGTACAAAAAAGTCATTGGTTGCAGAAAACGCCGCCGCGGTGCAAATTAAAAAAATTGAAACATTTTTGAATATTTTTATGCCACCAAAACATAACGGAAACCCTACATGTGTGGTGTTTCCGGATTCGCCTCACCATGTAGAATACAGATAACACATAATTTTCATCGAAGATTGAACGCCGCAAAAACAAAACTCCCGCAAACATGGCACAAGCACATTTGTTTCACATTTTGCCCCATTTAGAAATTTTTTTTGCGGTTTCCCAGTATATTCTATGGTAGGATAAATGACACCGTTAGAAATTAAATCTTATCCCGCAAAATAAAAGCCCTCATGTGTCTTTGTAGGTGGAAAAATAAAAACGTTATGGCTTTTGGAAGGCGAGGAGGAGAAAAATGAAGAGTAATATTTTTTTTTCCTTTTAGGGATTAAGGGGTTAAGGAGTCCTTTCAGGATTTGCTCAGAAATCCTGCCTCAAATCATATAAACCTATATATCCTACAACTTGCCTTCACTCGCTCTCTGGTATCCTGCTCTCAGACAGGGTGGCAAGAACCACCTGACAGGTTCGCTTTCAGTAATCCAGCCGAGAGATGGTATGAAGTGAGTCCTAGACGTAAAGGATATGGACACCTTTGCCCTGAAAATTTGTATTATCCATTTGCATGCTAAATAAAAAAAATAGAAACTTTTGAAATAATTTTCATCAAAGATTTGCAAATATTTTGCTGCTTTGACGTTTTAGACCTTTAACCCCTTAACGACCAAAACACGTTTTTGCGGCGGCCGGTGGGGGTGTTGTCTGCAGCGACGTCTTTTGACGTCGCTGCAGCATGGGGGTTTTCAGCGCCCGGCGCCGAGCTGCGCTGGGATCGGGGGGAACTACCGCCCCGTCCCGAGCAGTCCCGCAGGCACGGGGGGGGGAGGAAAAACCCCCAACCCGATTTCTTTAACCCCTTTTATTGGGAGTGCGTTACCCCAGCGCAATCAAAGGGTTTTCCCCGCCTGTCGGGTTTTCGGAACACCCGGGGACCCGACAGGCTCGGGCCGGGTGCACGTCAGCCGGGACCCCGTGGCCCCGGTTGTCTGGTAAAAGCCAGGATTAGGACCACTGTGTGCTGTCCCCAAACACTGCCCGGTCAGGACACAGATTTGCATTTATTAGCATATATGAATTGCAATCATTACTAAGTGTAAAAAAAAAAAATTAAAAAAAATTTTAAACGTTCTCCCTTCATGGGAGTCCAAAAAAAAAATACAAAAAAACATAAAAAGTTAAAAAAGAATAAAAAAAAATAAAAAATAAAATAAAAATAAATATTTAATTAAAAATAATTGTCTAAATTACACGCAAACAAAACCCAAATATTTGGGACCACTGAACCCTAAAAACCGTAGAATTTAAATTTAACATTTTAAATGGAAATGTAATGGTGTAAAAAAAAAAAAAAAAAAAAAAAAAAACATTTTTTGTAAAAAAATAAAAAAAAATACGCAAATTTTTTATAAATGACTTAAACTATTTATAAAGTAAACTTGTCTCGAATAAAAAAAAAGGGCCCCATCCAAAGCGTCATTGAAAAAATAAAAAAAATTACAACTTTTAAATGAATCCATTTGCCTAAATAAAAAAAATGTTTGTTTTTTCAATTAACTATTTTGGCGTTGACTTTAAAGGGGTTAAAGAGAACCTGTCTCATAGTTTATGCCCCCCCCCTTGCTGAGGGCAGCACAGCCAGTTTTCAGACCTGCTGTTTCCAGCGCTGTGTCCTTATTCTGTAGATGCTGGAATTTTCGTGTTATTTAATGTTCAAATCTCAGTTTTCAGCCAGAAGGAGTCATTCGAAGAGTTCATGTAGTTTTTTCAAACCCGGCCAATCAGGAGGCTAGCCCCACCCACCTCAACTGACAAACCTATTACTTCGAATAGGTAGAAACATGTGAATAACTGTCAGTGGGCGGAGCTAGCCTTTGGTGGGTGGAGCTAACACCTGCTCATGAATAAGATTTAAGGGGTAAATGCTCTAAAACTACAGCATCTTAAAGAGTAAGAGGCACAGCGCTGGAAGCAGCAGCTCTGACACTAGCTTGTGCTGCCCTCAGCAAGGGGGGGGGCATAACCGACGTGACAGGTTCCCTTTAACTGCTGACTTTGCTTCTGTACCTCTAACGAACATACAGATTCTGTTTATGATGACTCTGCTCTTCCCTTCTCTCCATGTTAGAGATATCACCAGGAAAGGGGTGGAAGTTGCACATGACAGATAAGAGCAAGGAAAGAGGGAAGAGCGTCCAAAAAGTAAAGGTCACAACGGCTGTAAATAGGGACGAAAGCACATACAGTTTGCATGCAGTTTTCAGGGTGGACAATCACAGACTTTGTACTGGTGTAGAGAGAAACCAGAGCATTCACTTTAAACTCGTGAATGAGCTCATATCCAACATGTACTGTAGTATTGGGTGGACACTCCCAAGAGAAAACCTGACACGAAAAGCAGCTGCAAGCTAAATATCAGGGGGCATAAATGTTCATATATGGAGGAATATTGCAAACCAAAAGGAACTACCATTTTTTTTGCTCCCAATGCTGTTTCAAAGAGCCTGCTCCTCACAGACAGTTTTAGGTTCCCGCTACCTGTTATGGCTGTGAGTGGTTCTACAACTTCTGGCTCCAGATTGCTAGTCAGGCTGTAGGCAGTTCTACTGATTCAGGATCCAACTTCCTGTTCGAGCTGTGGGTGGTTCTACAGCTTCAAGCTCACACTTCCTGTTCAGACTGTGGGTGATTCTGTAGCTTCAGGCTCACACTTCCTGTTTAGGCTGTGGGCAGTTCTAGAACTTCAGGCTCCCATTTCCTGTTTCAGGCTGTGGATGGTTCTATAGCTTCAATCCCCAGTTCATGTTAGGCTGTATATTGGTTCTACAACAGTGATTGATATTTCAGCTTTGCTCTTCCTAGCTGAGCCTGTTAGATGGACATTGGAGATGGTCAAGGTTCTAAACAACAGGGAAGAAGGTTACATTTTGTTAGTTAGAAACATAAACAAGCCTTTGTGCTGCTGATAAGACACTGCAACAAGTGACGTCTCCATCCTGGCCAAACAAGCTCTTGTGCTGCTGATAAGACACTGCAGCAAGTGACGTCTCCATCCTGGCCAAACAAGCTCTTGTGCTGCTGATAAGACACTGCAGCAAGGGACGACTCCATCCTGGCCAAACAAGCGCTTGTGCTGCTGATAAGACACTGCAGCAAGTGACATCTCCATCCTGACCAAACAAGCTCTGGTGCTGCTGATAAGACACTGCAGCAAGTGACGTCTCCATCCTGGCCAAACAAGCTCTTGTGCTGCTGATAAGACACTGCAGCAAGTGACGTCTCCATCCTGGCCAAACAAGCACTTGTGCTGCTGATAAGACACTGCAGCAAGTGACGTCTCCATCCTGGCCAAACAAGCTCTTGTGCTGCTGATAAGACACTGCAGCAAGTAACATCTCCATCCTGGCCAAACAAGCTCTGGTGCTGCTGATAAGGCACTGCAGCAAGTGACGACTCCATCCTGGCCAAACAAGCTCTTGTGCTGCTGATAACACACTGCAGCAAGTGACGTCTCCATCCCGGCCACTCCTAGAGGAGAGAGAAGCGGTTGGTAAGCTTGTGTATACAAGCAGGAGATAAGAATTGTTCAAACTCTAAAATGAAGCAAAATCAGAACAGCAATGTACTTGGTAATAGTCTTTATTCATCTTTGTCTACTTGTTTAAAGCCAATCGTTGTAGTTAGGATATCCCTTTAGACTTGCCTAGAGCATGACACATTAATTGTAAGAAGATCAAAGAGTGAATCATTGTGTCAAGCCCCGCTGTCTGCATGTCCTCACCAGTTTTACCCCCAAATGTCTCTGAAATTTTAGTAAATATGCCCTATCCCCCCTTTATTATAGATATTTTGAAAATGGAGTTTTCTGATTATTTGGTTTATATCTAAATATCTCCCTAAAAAAAAACTATCATGAAAAGGCAGGCACCATGAATACATCTCACTTAATGATTTTTTATTTTTTTTTTACTGGAGACTGAATTGAAATTGAATACATCGAAGTTAAATTTAGAGCCTAATATGACATCTTCCAGTGAGATGTGAAGCGATAAATGAGACTTTTCATAATTACTGAGCATTTCAACATCAATGTTTTCTTCCCTAATGAAACAATCTCTCCACTTTGAAGACCCCAAGATGACAGACACCCGCGAGGAGCCGGTAACACTGAAATAATAGGTAAGGAAGCTCTGAAAGGTTGCGAAAAACAGAAGCACGGACGGGTCAAAGGCAAAGAGAACCTGCGAATTTCCATGGAACCAAGATTGACAAGAGATCAGTGCCCTGCCGGCTGGGACAGGGATGTTTAGAAACTGGAACAAGATTTAATATATGAAGTTTTGCACCAAAAAAAAAAAACTTAAATACAAGTTTTTTTTTTCCCATTCACCTTCTAGCTCCTTAAAGGGGTTGTCTCACTACATTGATTCATCTCACCTCAGTCCTGTTTTCTTGATTTCATTTTGAATTCTGGGGCGTGTTTACTGGCTTTTACTAGGCTGCAGTAGAAGCCAGGTCTGTAGCTATAGCAACCAGTGCTGGTAGCCTATCAGGAGAGATCGAACAGGTCTGTAGCTATAGCGACCAGTACTGGTAGCCTATCAGGAGAGATCGAACTTGTCTGTAGCTATAGCGACCAGCGATGGCAGCCTATCATGAGAGATTGAACAGGTCTGTAGCTATAGCGACCAGTGCTGGCAGCCTATCAGGAGAGATCGAACAGGTCTGTAGCTATAGAGACCAGTGCTGGCAGCCTATCAGGAGAGATCGAACAGCTCTGTAGCTATAGAGACCAGTGCTGGCAGCCTATCAGGAGAGATCGAACAGGTCTGTAGCTATAGCGACCAGTGCTGGCAGCCTATCAGGAGAGATCAGACAGGTCTGTAGCTATAGTGACCAGTGCTGACAGCCTATCAGGAGAGATCAAACAGGTCTGTAGCTATAGCAACCAATGCTGGCAGCCTATCAGGAGAGATCAAACAGGTCTGCAGGTATAGTGACCTGAGGAGCTGATGCAGCTCATACAAGAGGGGATATCTAGAAATAGGTAGGGCACTGTTTATGGACACATATTACAAAGTGACTTGTTATTGCAAGATCTTTAACATAAAAAGCAGCAATCCCTGTAGTGAGACAACCCCTTTAAGTTCAAGGCCAGAAAAGTACTTAATGACCAGCACATTTATTTTAGTTTTTGTCTCCTTGTGTTTCAACAGTCGTCAAGTTTTTATTTTTTCAATGACAAAGTTGTACGAGGATTTGTTTGATGCACGAGAAGATGTACTTTTTGGGGACAGTTTGAGTTTACATAGAAAGTACTGCAACATTTTTTTAATCTTTTTTATATATATATATTTTTACACCATTCACATTTCACACTAAATAACCTGCTACATTGTTTCTACAGGTTATAACAGTCACGTGGACACCTGATATGTGTAGGATTGGGGTTTTTTGTGCAATATATGCACATTTTTTTTAATTAAATAATTATTTTTATTTTATTTATTTTTTTCTAAACTTTTTTATGTTTTTTACATTTTTTTTATAATCCCATGAAGGGATAACAGTGTGCCCTGACTTCAGACTTGTTACATTCCCCAGTCTCCATCAGACACTGGGAATTCCGATCACCCGATGGAGCAGGGGAAAGCCCTTTGATTATGCCACAGTCATTGACCTTGAAAATCAAAGGGTTAAACACTGGGGATCGGAGGTTTTCTCCGCTTCCTGACGCTTGTAGAGACTTTTCTAGGAACAGGGCTGTTAATCACTGCTCTGTTCCCAGCTGTGGCGCTTGAGCCACAAAACATCTGTTCTGCAGAAAGACGACCAGCATTTCCCGACGTCTATAGTCAGTGGGCGGTCATTAAGGAGTTAAAGGACAGGCCATTATGGGCTTAAAGACAAGAGCATTTTTCAGCTGGATTGTAAAACACTGTTAGACTATGTTCACACTGCTTCAATTGGGACGTATTTCGCCCCGTATTTCGCGTGGTACTGTGCTCAATACGTGGCGAAATCCGTCCCAATAATTACAGTAATCCACAGTTCTCATAGAGAACTATGGATTACGCCTCATCTCCCCATTCGGACAATACGCCGCGGGGGAATAGACATGACATGTCAAATATTCACGGCGCTTACGCGCCGAGAATAATTACTGTCTATGGGGCAGGTGGGCTGCGCCCCCCTCCCCCACGCCCCGCGGGAGCTCCCGAACACACGCCGTAATTGCGGGGCGTAATTACGCCCCGCAATTATGCCGTGTGAACTTAGCCTTATATTTTTCTTTCAGCGTCACTGAATGTGGCTTTGTCTGTCGCGAGTGAGGCTCTTTTTACTTTTGTGTGGTATACATACTGTACATAAAAAATATTTTAGTTTGTCTAATTTTGGGGGTCCAAAAAAAGACCCATCATTTATATATTTTTTTCTTAACCTCGTTTCTCCCTGACCTATGTCAGTGAGGGATGACCTCATGTTAGATAATAGAATGTAACATAAAGAAAAGAACTAATAACCAAAAAGGAATAGCAATATCAAAGTCATAAAGAAAAAAAATAGTTCAATAAAACATAACTTTTAATTATAAATAGATAAAATAACTTACTGTATGTACTCGAGTATAAGCCGACCTGACTATAAGCCGAGGCACCTAATTTTACTACAAAAAACTGGGAAAACTTAGGGTATGTTCACACGGCTTAACGGAAGGACGTACAGTACGCCCCGCAATTAAACCGGGTCTTCGGGAGTTGCGCTGATCGGCGCGTACTCCCGCGGCCACATAGCCATGTCAATTATCTCCCCGCACATACAATACGATCGTATTGTAAACCCGGGGAGAGGAGGCATAATCCATAGTTCTCTATGAGAACTGTGGATTACCGTAATGATTGGAGCGCAGTTCGCTCGTATTAGAGCGCAGTACGCTCTAAATATGTGGCGAAATGCGCCCCAAAATAAGCCGTGTGAACTTACCCTTATTGACTCGAGTATAAGCCTGGGGTAGGAAATGCAGCAAGTATGTAATTTATGCTCCTTCATTAACCAGAACAGTCAGACATAGCAAAAAGCAGCAATTAGAGGACTTGATACCACGAAGTATAAAATGATTGTCCCCAGTAATTAGCCATTACACACACAGCTCAGTTACATGCACATTACACACATAAGGCTCTGCTACACTCACATTACACACAGTTCTGCTGCAGGCACATATAACACACACACATACACAGCTCTTCTTAAGCTCATCCAGCAGTGATCACAACCAGCATAGCAGAATCCTGCATATACTGAGCAGCATCACAAGACTCCCCTCCTCCATGGGACATCATCACAGGTCCTGGAAGAGCCAACACTTTCGGGTGAGGTGAGTTGTACTTAGATACATAGAACTTGTATAACATATACACTCGAGTATAAGTCGAGAGAGGCTTTTTCAGCATAAAAAAAGTGCTGAAAAAGTCGGCTTTTACTCACTAAATTCGTAGAAATTAACACCGCTCCTGGAGCACCAAAATGTATATAAAATCACTCCAGGGTTTTGACGAACTTGAAAAATGTCCAAACTGGAAACAAAAGGGTATAAGGTTAAAACACTATATTCTTCCTTAATAGTGCATCCTAATACGACCCTTAGAGGAACAATCACCCTGAAAAGAGTGGTCCCACACCTGATGTACCCGACCAATGCCCTGGTGCTACATAAGTAGGTATAACGATAAGCAGTTCACAAATAATGTTCTTGCAAAGTTGTTACCCACATTTTGTTCACTTGAACTCATCAGTGCACAGGATTAGCCGGTGACTGTAAAGATAAGCACTACAAGCATCATGTGCAGGATATGGGGATCGGACTACTATGCCCCCAGGATATGTGTAACCCAAAACCTCAAAGTGATTTTCCCATTTGTTTTGGAGTTCCAGGACCGGTGCTAATTTCTACGTATTTGGTGAGTCTGGTTCAGTTATTATATCTATTGGTATGAAAATTCCCAAAATAATTCCTTATGAGGAAAATTGTGGAAGAAAATGCAATAGTGTCATCTTTGTGAGAGGTTTGGTTTTATGGAACTCACTGTTCAGTACAGATGACATGCTATCTGTTTTCCGTGGGCTGGCATTATTCTGACGATACGACATTTATATGGTTTCCTGATGTTTTACTACTCTTAAAAAATCAAACACTTTTTGAAAATTGGCTTTGCATTTTTTTTTTTAAAGTCATAACTTTTATTTTTCCTGTGCTGGATCCATGTGATAGTTTAGTTATTGCAGGACAGAGGTTTAGGTCGACATCTATGAATCTGCATGCGCCATTTTTGTAACTTGGCGCAGACACACCAGTTCTAAATAGATATAGAGGAGTGTATAATACGACAGTATGAATGAGAGTGTTGTGCACTAAACATTTTTGCGTAACTCTCAAAATTGGTGCATAGAGTGTTATGTGCCAAACTTTGAATGGCAGTTTTGCACCCAACTTTGATTCATTGATGTATCATCAGGTGTACACTGCGCCAGGTTTGCCCCTATACATCTATATAACCAGGAATATACAACAAAATAAATTTCACCCTTATTTTTTTTCGGTACTGATTTGGAGTGTATGTTACTTTTGATCCTTTTTTATTCCATTTCATTTTGTAAGATATTGTGTCCAAAAACCCACAAATATGCATTTTTTTTTTTTTTAAAAGGTACGATAGATAACATTTTATTAAACTAGACACTTACATGGACACTGTAAGGTGGCAACAGCAGGAAGGGTGTACAATGGAGTGTACATCCCGGCCAGGGTACTGGCATGCACCTTTCGATGTCCAAACACATGCCCCCAAGATAAGGAGCCTTGGGGGAATGAAAGGCCAAAATTCAATAGGTGTCGACAGTTTAGACTGTCGACATATGTTTAAAATGTGTAATATGTTAGCATGGCTCCAGCCATTTCCTGGGTCGGCCATTCATTGGGAGTGAGCATAGAGCAGGGTGGGTGCTCACTCCCAATGATTCCACTCCGGGATTTCCCTGGAGTATATAAGTCAGCAGGTAAGCTGAATATGGTGGTTACAACCCCTGACTACCTTTAAGTCTTGGGTGGAGACATGCTGGGAAACCAGCAGGGAAAACTTACAGGCTGTCAGTAAGTTGGTCTATGTTAGTTAGAGCCCAGACGGGCAGGCGTTTGTTTTGTTTATGTTTGTGCATGCCTTGCACTGGTATTTCTGTTTGCTGCTAATAAAATACAAAGGCCCTGTATTTTTACACCTGGAATCCGTCTCTGCCTGAAAAACGTGAGTCAGGATCCCAGAGCCGCTAAAGCTCACAACACGTAAAAACCTATTACACATATATATATAATGTGCTCATACATGTTTATTTTCTTAAACTTTTCAAACTCTCTTTTACAGTAACAATTAATCCGTCAAAGAGACTTGAACATGGAATCCTTTGTGCTATATCCTACAGTGCATAAGGATTTCATGTATCACCCATGTGTTATAGCCAGCTGCTTCTATCTCTTTAGCAGTGAGATTTCTACCTTGGATGGTGGCTAGAGTGTTTGGTATAGAGATATGCTACTGACTATAAATTGTTATACAGAGTGGATGTCACGACGGTCGGTAGTGGATCCGCTGGACCAGCGCAAGCGATGGCATAAGCCACACCAGGGAGCGGAGTCTAAGTAGGTCCAGTATCACGCTAGATCCCGGGATGGACTTACTGCAGCACGAGTCTACCAGGTCGCTTCACTAGAGGGACTTGCTCGGCGGCAGCCAAGGAAGCAGATACAAAATCAGTAAGACGGACGTAGTCAGTGGAGACGGAAAGCTAGGACATTCGCAAAGGTTCGTAGCTCAAGAGGGTAGCAAGGAGGAGTACACGGAAAGACGAGACTCAAAGACGCTTTCCGAATGGCTAGAGGGCACTAAAACGGCGGGGACTTCCGAAATGGTGACCTATATAGGGTCCGACCGGCCAACATCCGCGACGCAAGGGAGCGCATGAACAGGAGCCGACAAAGTTTAGCTGCACAATAGGAACATGCGCCCGCGTCTCACACTCGGACCGCGGCAACCACTTTGTCCCCGCAGACGGGAGTAGGGCAGAGTCCCGGGGTCCAGACCGGTGCCGGGCCCGCAGAAGACCACCGGAAAGTGGAGAGTGGCCACATTCCTACTCAAAAGCTAGCTACAAGTCAACTGTGTTACAAATAGAGGAGATTGATGCAAACTTCCCATTTATTTCTATGTGAGTTCTGAATATTTCCGCATGTCATGTTCGATGGTGGGTTCGAATAGTTCGTCACATTCATGATCATGGGAATCCAATAGTTTTCATCACGGTCTATGAGAGTGTTGCATAGTTCCCATTCATGTCGTATGATATTCCAAATGGTTACCCCATTCATGGGCCCTATTGTAGTTCTGAGATGTTCCCCACTTTGTCTATGGGATTCTGAATAGTTCATTTATGCCTAGGAGTTCTGATAGGAAGGGGCACAGTCCAACTCCCGCCATTCATGTCTAGGTAGTTCTGAATATTTCCACTCATATCTAATGGGCCGGTGAATAGTTCCCTATTCATCTATGGGGGTTATGATAGAGGTGCACTGTGCAGCTCTCCGCCATTCTGTCTATGGGAGTTTTCTAATAGTTCCATTCTGTTTATGGAAGCTTCTTGATAGGAGGTGGCACATGTCAACTCTCCACCATTCATGTCTAAAGTACTAAATAGATCCTTTTATGTCTGGGAATTCCAGTAGGAGGGCAGTAAGCTTCCCTATTCTGTCTATGGTATACCGATAGTTTCATTCAGTCTATGGTATTTGAGTATTCCTCATTCATGTCTTTGAGTTGAATATTACCTAACCAGTTTATGGGAGTTTGAATGTTCCCTACCATGTCTATGGGAACTTGATGAGGAGGGAGGCACATGTGCACTTCTACTGCATTCTTGTCTATGGGAGTTTTGAATAGTCCCTATCGCGATATCTATCGAGCTCTGGGAGCAGGAGCACATTGCACTTCTCTGCCATTCTCAGGGAGCGGAGTCTAAGTAGGTCCTGGTTTTCACCAGAGCCCGCGGGATGGACTTGCTGCAGCGGGAGTCTACCAGGTCGCTTCCACTGGCGGGACTTGCTTGCGGCGGCAGCCAAGGTGTAGCGAGGTACAGAATCGTAAGACGAGACGTAGTCAGGGACAGACGGTAAGCTCAGGACATTCGACAAAGGTTCGTAGTCAAGAGGCGTAAGCAAGGAGGTACGGTACACGGTAAAGACGGAGACTCAAAGAACGCTTTCACAATAGGCTAGAGGGCACTAAAGATCCGGCGGGAACGTTCCGGAAATGAGAACCTGATATAGGGTCAGCGACCGGCCAACATCCGCGGCCGGCAGGGGAGCCGCATGGAAGCAGGAGCGCGGACTAGTAAGTTTAGCTGCACAAAGGAACGAGTGCGCCCGCGTCTCGACACTCGGACCGCGGCACCACTTGTCCCCGCAGACGGGGAGAGGGCAGGAGTCCCGGTGGGTCCGCAGCCCGGCCGGGGGCCCGCAGGACCACCAGTAACAGTGGAGAGTGGCCACTTCCTACTCAAAAGCTAGCTACAAGTCAACTGTGTTACAAAATGAGGAGTATGTTGCAAGCACAACTTTCACCTATTTATTTCTATGGGAGTTCTGAATAGTTTCCCATTCATGTCTATGGGAATTCCGAATAGTTTTCCATTCACGTCTATGAGAGTTCTGCATAGTTCCCCATTCATGTCTATGGGAATTCCAAATAGTTCCCCATTCATGTCTATTGTAGTTCTGAATAGTTCCCCACTTATGTCTATGGGAGTTCTGAATAGTTCCCTATTTATGCCTATGGGAGTTCTGATGAGGAGGGTGGCACATGTGCAGCTCTCCGCCATTCATGTCTATGGTAGTTCTGAATAGTTCCCCACTCATATCTATGGGAGTTCTGAATAGTTCCCTATTCATGCCTATGGGGGTTATGATGAGGAGGGTGGTACATGTGCAACTCTCCACCATCCATGTCTATGAGAGTACTAAATAGTTTCCCTTTTATGTCTGTGGGCGTTCCAGTGAGGAGGGCATGTGAAGCTCTCCCCTATTCCTGTCTATGGTAGTACTGAATAGTTTTCCATTCATGTCTATGGTAGTTTTGAATAGTTCCTCATTCATGTCTATTGGAGTTCTGAATAGTTACCTAACCATGTTTATGGGAGTTTTGAATAGTTCCCTATCCATGTCTATGGGAACTTTGATGAGGAGGGAGGCACATGTGCACTTCTCTGCCATTCTTGTCTATGGGAGTTTTGAATAGTTCCCTATCCATATCTATCAGAGCTCTGAGGAGGAGGGAGGCACATGTGCACTTCTCTGCCATTCTTGTCTATGGAAGTCCTGAATAGTTTCCCATTCATGTCCATGGGAGTTCTTATGAGGAAGGCGGCACATGTGTAGCTCTCTTCCATTCATGTCTATGGGAGTTCTGAATAGTTCCATATTCATGCCTATGGGAGTTCTGATGAGAAGGGTAGCACATGTGAAGCTCTCCACCATTCATGTCTATGATAGTTTGGAATAGTTCCCCATTCATGCCTACGGGAGTTCTGATGAAGAGGGTGGCACATGTGCAGCTCTCCGCCATTCATGTCTATGGGAGTTCTGAATAGTTTCCCATTCATGTCTGTGGGAGTTCCGATGAGAGGGGCATGTGAAGCTCTACCCTATTCATGTCTATGGGAGCACACTCACTTGGCTATATTCAGAACCCCCATAGACAGCGCTGTCCACCTCATTCTGTGACATGGTCCCAACCTGTTAGCAGGAAGTGGCTTCATAGGACTTCCCCTTTAAAGATGGTGAGATGTCAATGCTTTTACCATCATTGTTATATAAGTAGAGATATTTCCAATGCTCTTTGTTATTTATGTTTTTTATTGCATTAAACAGAATAATTGCACCTTGTTCTCCCTTCAGATAGACAGTCCGGGCCACGATGCAGACACCTCTCTCTGTCTACTGCAGCGCCTGGGAATTGCTGGATCTGAGCTCTCAGACAGAGGATACTTTTTTGTAACACTCACTAGAGAAGGAACCTTAGTGACACCAAAAAATACAAAGAAGAACAAAACATCTAAAGTGTTGGCTGAGGCAACCAGGTTCCATACCCCAGGGCTTACAGCAGGATGCATGCTGGGTAGTGATGTGTAATTATTGGCTTTCTCTGCAAAATTAAATTGAAACTTTTTTTTTTTCTATCAGGATAAAGGAGAAAAGAGACTTTTTACTGCAGTGAATAACAAACAAAGCGATTGAAAGATCAAACACATTATTCATAATCTGGTGGCAAAAGAATGTTTTATCAGTTATATGCTGTGTAAATTGGTGAAATGCAATTGAAAACGCGGAAAAATATTCTCCGCTGCTGTGAGAACAAGAGGAGAGGACTACTGAAACCAGGGAGGAAGTAATAAAAATCAGCTTCACTGAAGACATGGTAACAGATCAGCTTTAAAGGGAATGTATCATCAAAAAAAAGACCTGCTTTTATTATCACAGTTATTATTTTTCGTGTTCTTTTCTTAAAATATTGCAATTCTCACACTGGCCACTAGAGGCAGGCACCCTATTCTCTGTGGTGCAATGGTAGCTGTGCTCTATAGACTGGGACAACACAAGCAGAGACATATCATGATTTATAGAAAATTGACAAATTAATGGCAACTCTGTTGTTCTGCTGGACTCTTAGATAGTCAGACAATTCTACAAGGTTATATAATATAGATAAAACTCAGTGAATCTGTCCGGCTGACCAAACACTGACAAGCAAAAGGGTAACAATGTTTTGAATTTCTGATTTATAGACTATGTATCTCACCATCCACTACAGCTTTGATCTTGAATCTACCATCATTTTAGAGACTAATTTAGCTAATAGACTAACTATTTAGCATATAGCATATTTCTCGAGCTGTCCTCTCTCACCTTACTGCTATCTGTAACTGCTATCTCTCTCTCTCCACTGGGATCTTTCCATCTTCCTTCAAACACGCCATCATAACCCCTTTACTAAAAAAGCCCTCTCTGGACCCGTCCTGTGCTGATAACTACCGACCAGTCTCTAACCTGCCCTTCATCTCTAAACTCCTGGAACGCTTGGTCTACTCTCGCCTAATCCGCTATCTCTCTGCTAACTCTCTTCTTGACCCGCTGCAATCAGGTTTCCGCACCCTACACTCCACGGAAACTGCCTTAGTTAAAGTCTCAAATGACCTCCTAACAGCAAAATCTCAGGGTAACTACTCATTGTTGCTTCTCTTGGATCTCTCTGCAGCATTTGACACTGTGGATCACCAACTTCTCCTCAGCATGCTCAGCACCATTGGCCTCCAGGACACCGCTCTCGCTTGGTTCTCGTCCTACCTCTCTGACCGCTCCTTCAGTGTCTCATTTTCTGGTTCGACCTCCTCTCCTCTTCCTCTTGCTGTTGGGGTCCCTCAGGGATCAGTTCTAGGTCCTCTCCTCTTTTCACTTTACACATCCCCCATTGAACAAACCATCAGCAGATCTGGCTTCCAGTACCATCTCTATGCGGATGACACCCAATTATACACCTCCTCCCGTGACATCACTCCTGCCCTGCTACAAAACACCAGTGACTGTCTGTCCGCTGTCTCTGACATCATGTCCTCTCTCCATCTGAAACTAAACCTCACTAAGACTGAACTTCTTGTCTTTCCGCCATCTACTAACCAACCCCTCCCCCCCTGCTATTTCTGTTTCTGTATGTGGCACCACCATTTCTCCTAGGCCGCAGGCCCGCTGTATAGGGGTTTTATTTGATTCTGATCTGACCTTCTCCCCATATATCCAATCCCTTGCCCGCTCCTGTCACCTGCACCTCAAGAATATCTCCAAAATCCGTCATTTCTCACTGTGGAAACGACTCAAACTCTCATTACTGCTCTTATTCTTTCTCGTCTTGACTACTGCAACTCCTTGCTTATCGGTCTCCCTCTCTGCAAACTCTCCCCTCTCCAATCTGTCCAGAATGCAGCAGCCAGGCTTGTCTTTCTCTCCAGCCGCTATACTGATGCCTCTACCCTGTGTCAGTCACTGCACTGGTTGCCCATCCAGTACAGGATACAGTATAAACTCAGCACTCTCACCCATAAAGCTCTCCACAGCGCTGCTCCTCCCTACATCTCCTCCCTAGTCTCTGTCTACCGCCCTACCCGTGCTCTCCGCTCTGCTGATGATATCAGACTACATTCCTCAATCATCCGAACCTCCCATGCCCGCCTACAAGATTTCACACGTGCGGCACCAATTCTCTGGAATATGCTACCGCGGGCGATCAGGCACATTCACAACCCTCACAGTTTTAAGAGGGCCCTGAAAATACATCTTCTCGGTCTGGCCCACCAAGATCCCTAACTGCTATCACACACATCTGTCACTCCCTGCACTTGGGCCCTCACAGGCACTTATCTGTATATAGATGTACAGTCTGGGTGGCAGGTTCATCCATTTTTCATGTAAACCACCCCCTATTTATGAAACATGGCCGGACCATTGTAAACTTGGCACTTCATTACCTATGTTTCACCCATACACCCGTAATAGATTGTAAGCTCTCACGAGCAGGGCCCTCAACCTTGTGTCTCATTTGTAAGTACTTTTAATGTGTAATGACTGTATGTTTACCCTTGAATTTGTAAAGTGCTGCGGAATATGTTGGCGCTATAGAAATAAAGATTATTATTATTATTATTATTATTATATGCTTAGTTATGCAGATTCTTGTTGTCACGGGGGTCGCGGGGCCCCTGCTCCCCGCAATCGCCCCCCTGCCCGCTGGGGGTCCGGCGTGGGTGCCGCGGCTGCCCGTGACCATTCCTCTGCGGTCCGGGCCCCGGCGCCGGGTCACTTACCCGTCCGCGCTCCGGTGAACGCTGCTCCTCCCTGTCCCGGCCGCCGCGCGCGACAGCTTCTCTAGATTTAAAGGGCCAGCATCCCGATAATTGGTCTATTGTCGGACTGGTTCTATTTAAGGAATACGCCCCCAGCACTTCCTGCCAGTCCGTTGGTGTTTTCCATGAGTTTAGAGAGTATTGGAGTTCTGTCTTGATTACACGTGTACCAGTCCGCTTGCTTACGTTTCCTGACCTTGCCTGTTTGCTGCCTGCCCTGACCTTCTGGCCGTCTCTGACCACGAATCTCTGCCGCCTGCCCTGACCTCCTGCCTGTCCCCGACTACGCCTCTGGATTACCACTTTGTGCCACGCTGTACCCCAGCCGCCATCGCAAGCAAGTCACGTTAGGGGTAGCGACCTGGTAGCCTCACGCCGCAGCAAGTCCATCCCGCTTTGCAGCGGGCTCTGGTGAAAACCGGGGTCTACTTAGACTCCGCTCCCTTGCGTGGCTTACACCATCGCTTGCGGTGGTCCAGCGAATCCACTTCTGCATTACACTTGTCCTGTAACTCCATTTTTATTGTTTTGCTCCTAAAAATCCAAATTTATATTTTTATTTATTTTCTGTTAGTATTTTGTAAATTTACCTTTCAACGCTGACTGAATCCTTCTAGACGTGCTCTCGATCCGAGTCCAGCATGTCTCGACCAAAGACTGACCCCAGGTCTCTTCTACATGGTCGCAGTATTGGTGTATACTGGTCAAATCTCTAATACAGTTTACTTTTCAACTCTTCCCACAAGTGTTCGATTGGGTTGAGGTCTGGGGACTCTGGCAGCCAAACCAGCAACTCTACTTCATTATAATTGAACCATTTCTTCGCCAATCTCGACGTCTGCTTCTGGTCATCGCCCTGGTGGAACACTATGTCGTCCTTCTCATATCCATAGTACTTAAGTGTACGAAGTTACTCAAGCCAACTCCACTGCCGTGTTTGTCATGCAAGAACTGATAGACCTTGAGATGAGCGACTTATTGACTCCGATATTTTGCCTGGACCTCACCTCTTGGCTTTTGAATGGATAGATGGACTTCATTTCGTATTCTTCGAGCTGTTATGGCCTTAAGTCTGGCAAATTTCTTGGCCCATAGATGTTATCAATGAGCTGGATGATGCTGCTTCTCATTTCTTGGGAAACCTTCTTCATGGCTGCTCCTTGATTTGAACCAGTGACCTTTTGCTAGAGAATCAACCTAATAACACACTGAGCTATTAGCAAATGTGAGAACAGATTGATATTTACAGTCTTCAGGAAGTGATGGCAAACAGCCCCTTCTCCAACAGTCCAGAGAGTAACAGGGGGACTAGATAGAGAACTATATCTATGTATATACTGCATACTGTTACTATCCTACTGTATGTTATTTAGGCTTTCAATAAAGGTAACATTAAAGGGGTTTTCTCAACATGCTGAGTCACAAGTGGCTTTTCTTCCGCTGTCTCCTCAGGCTGTGGGTGGTTCCAAAGCAGTGATTAGCATATTTAGCTTCTCTGTAACTAGCTGAGACATTACAAAGATGCACCTCCAGGAGATGTTAACAACGATACAAGTGCTCTGTGGAGTAAAACAATTGATTTTCTATGAACAAAAGCTAATCTTGTTAGAGATAATGTGGACATGTATGAAAACTGTCTTGGTCTAAGACTTTCTTTGTTGCCCATAGCAACCAATAAGAGCTCCCCTTTCATTTTAGTATATGAAATTAAAGGGGAGCTCTGATAGAAGAAAGTTTTAGATCAAGACAGTTTTCATATACAGAACAGACCAAAAGTTTGGACACCCCTTCTCATCCCAAGAGTTTTCTGTATTTTCATGACTACTTTCATGACACTGGTCTAATGTCCATTCCTTGTGTTCTTTAGCCAAACAAGTCTCTTCTGCTTGTTACCGTCCTTAGCAGTGGTTTCCTAGACTTGTTTGGGCTAAAGAACACAAGGAATGGACATTAGACCAGTGTCATGAAAGTAGTCATGAAAATACAGAAAACTCCTGGAATGAGAAGGTGTGTCCAAACTTTTGGTCTGTACTGTATGTCGCCCAATGAGTCTTCTCCTTGAGTGATCTCCAACCATGCTGCAATCTCTGCTATCTATCTAATCAGGAAGAAAATATATTACCGTAACCAGAGAGACCTGTGTACACACAGAGCAGATAAATATCTCTTATCTCATGACCGAGGTAAAATCAAAAGATTAATGTTTTTGGAAGAAGTCTTCAATTACCTGTCCCTACATGTTGAAATTTAATCTTTGTAGTGAGTAAACCCCTTTGACTTTCCCATCATCTAATGTTAATGATTTTACTTTATTGAGTAAAATAGTATTTGAGACATGTTTTGGTTCACAAACTGGGCTTATATTTGAGTGTATGGGTCAGTACTTGCCCCTTTAGGCCCACTACTCCCCCAAACCCCAAAGCTCCTGTCTGTCCCTTGATCAGAGATATCTCCCTTTTAATGTCATTTTCCAACTTGACAGTTAAAGAACAGTGAAGTAATGAATCACCTTGACTTCTGCTTTCAATGGTGTTTTATCTGTTTTATGGCAGGACTAATGTTATACAAATGTAGAAAAAGATTTAGTAGCGCTGAGCATTTTACCTGGCACAATGTAATATTTATAGGAACTAAAGCGTACAGGAGATGCATTTTTTTTCAAAAATAGAATGGGCCACAGGGGAAAAAATAAAGAGATACAAAATAAATACGCAATCATAGCAATAAAAAATGTTTGTTATTTTGTCACTACATTTTCAGATTTTGCGTATATCAATTGTACATATAAATACAGGGACGTTTCTAATACATCTAATTAGAAAACAAATGCCTCTTTCTCCACCTATTGCTTCCTTTCCCTCCCCTTAAACGGTGCTGCCCATAGCAGTCTCTGGAGAGGAAGAGTATTGGGACTGGCTGAAGGAAGAATGAAGCTGAGATAAAGATAGCTCTATTAATTGATGTGCTGGTCACAGATTACACTGCCCAGCACTGCTCTACAGGTGTAGTAGAGATAAACTTAGCCGGTGCACCAAGCTAGCAGGCCACAGAACGGGACCCCCACTTTATCACTGCTTGGCAATGGCCTTTGCCAAAAAGATGTCAGAACACTGTCAAGTTAAATTCTGCCACTTACTTTTGTGTGCAGTGTATGGGAGACATCATGACAGCTCATCTCCACCACTAGCTCAGAACTGCTCTATAATGTCCTCCATGCTGCCATAGAGATATAGGGGGCAGGATCTCCTCTCCTATGTGTGCAGTGTATGGGAGACATCATAACAGCTCATCTCCAGCTACTAGCTCAGAACTGCTCTATAATGTTCTCCATGCTGCTGGTATAGAGATATATAGAGTGGGATCTCCTCTCCTGTGTGTGCAGTGTATGACTGTTTGTATGGGGAAGTGGTGGTCCCCAGCTTGGATTATGCACTCCGGCCACCTGCCCAGGTTTTTTAATCAGATCAGGTTTATAGCAGGAACTCTAACCGAGTGGGGTCTGAAAGACACCTACAGAGGTAGCATGTAGCGTAGTTTCCCACCTGAATTGGGGTCACCATGCCGCGGTAGGTGAGCATTTACAGTTTTGATCAAAAATGTACACTAAGAACCTCAAATTGTTTCATATTTTTCATATTAGCAAAAATGCTGTTTAAAAAATTATTATGTCCACTTTGACCTTTTTTAGCGTTTCTAAAGTGCTACTGATATAGTATTGTGTTTGCAGTGTATGGGAGACATCATAGCAGCTCAATGCCACCCACTAGTTCAGTACTGCTCTATAATGTCCTCCATGTTGTTATAGAGAAATAGGGAGCAAGATCTCCTCTCCTGTGTGTGCAGTGTATGGGAAACATCATAGCAGCTCATCTCCACTCACTAGCTCAGTACAGCTCTATAGTATCCTCCATGCTGTTATAGAGATATAGGAGGGCAGGTTCTCCTCTCCTGTGTGTACAGTGTGTGGGAGACATCATAGCAGCAAATCCCCACCAACTAGCTCAGTACTGCTCTCTAATGTCCTCCATGCTGCTATAGAAATATAGGGGGCAGGATCTCCTCTCCTGTGTGTGCAGTGTATGGGAGACATCATAGCAGCTCATCATCAAACACTAGCTCAGTACAGCTCTATAATGTCCTACATGATGCTATAGAGAAATAGGGAGCAAGATCTCATCTCCTGTGTGTGCAGTGTACGGGAGACATCATAGCAGCTCATCATCAACCACTAGCTCAGTACTGCTCTATAATGTCCTCCATGCTGCTATAGAGATATAGGAGGGCAGGGTCTCCTCTCCTGTGTGTGCAGCGTGTAAGAGACATCATAGCAGATCATCTCCACCACTAGCTTAGTACTGCTCTATACTGTCCTCCATGCTGCTATATATATTGCGGGCAGGATCTCCTCTTCCCCCTCCTCTGTGTGCAGTATATGGGAGACATCAAAGCAGCTCATCTCCACCCACTAGCTCAGTACTGTTCTATAATGTCCTCCATGCTGCTATAGAGAGATATAGGGGGCAGCATCTCCTCTCCCGTGTGTGCAGTGTATGGGAGACATCATAGCAGCTTCTTTCTTATAGAGATATAGGAGGGCAGCATCTCCTCTCCTGTGTGTGCAGTGTATGGGAGACATCATAGCAGCTAATTTCAACTCAGAAGTGAGACAGCTGAAAATCAGAGATGGAACCTGCAGAGGGAAAAACTGGTGAAAAAATGCCAGATACCAATTTTATATTGTTTAGAAATATCACTACCCCTCACACATAAGTCAGCTTATCCTGAAAAGTGAACAGAAAATACAGGTATCATATCCTTTAAAAGTCATATTTATTGTGTTGGTAAAAGCGAATTATTGTGGTGAGAAAACCCCTTTAATGATCTTGTAAAGTAAACATATGCTGACATCACAGATCCCACGAGAGTTCAGGATCCAGAAAGACATGAAACAAGTCTTTTATTGCTGTTGCTGTCATTCCTCTTCCATTCTTATAACAAGCCCTCGATTTACCTCACGTTAGTGTTTTTGACCCCGAAACGAACTCTTCCAGGAATATTCGTCTCTGGATGCAGTGATTAAGTCATAGTGATTAAAAGAGAGAAACATCGCGCTCATCTCCGATCAGTCTTTCTGATTTTTTTTTTCCGTATTTCTGGCGCTAGTTATCCGCCGCCGATCGTTAATGGTTGCGTCCTGATGCCTTTCGCACACAGAGAACCCTGTTTGTCTTCTTGCTTGGTTTAAATGCAATAAAGATAGAAATAACTAGGAGATAAATAAGGGAAGGGAGAGGAGGCCGATGGTGTTTTATAGCTACTAGCAGTGTGTTAGCCTTTCGTTCACTTCAAGGAAAGACATTGGAAAACTCTTGTTCAATGCAAGAAATCATTCCATGAGCAATGTAACATCAAAGTGACATTTACAATTCATCACTGTAACAATGTAATTTCTTACTTGGTCTAGATCCAGCTATCATTTCCAGCGCCAGTAGAGGATATCACTCCGCTTCATTATATGCTGCTGACATCGATGTGAGTCATATGGGATTCAGTGCAATGTTTAATTCTGATCTAGATGATGAGAGGAGTCAATCTACAAATAGAGGATGGATGTGTCATAGGTAATTGTGTTATTAAACAGCTCTATAGCTAGTAATTGCAGATCAGGATCATTCCTGTAGAGCATTTCTATGGCCTACGATGCAAAAAGATGACATATTAAAGGGGAATTTATATAGATAAATGCCATGGCCATTACAAGATGGCTCAACAGAATGTACTACATCTAGATTTATGATGGGGTATAAGAATATTTGGGGCTGGGGTAAGCCTTACTGCTCACTGAGTCTAGGAGGTTCATGTGTAAGAGAAAACTACAAGGCCATACTTACAGCTCAATGGCTGGGCTATACACTGAATGCCTGTAGCAGGCATCACTGGCGCATGTGCTACAATTATGGGGCATAAATTACTAAAAAACTACAAAGTTACAATTACTGCTCAATGGCTGGAAGATAGACTGAATGCCAGCAGCAGGCATCACTGGCCCATGTGCTACAAAGGAAAGATATAACAGGTGTCGCTCATTAATGAGCAAATGCTCTGGATACCAATTCTCACCATCATCCAAAAACCCACAGCATAACACATAGGGAGACTGCACAAATGCAACAATACTGTTGAAATTGCATATAGATAAGGCGATACAAAGGGAAACATCATTGGTACGGGTGCACCATGCTGGGTTACATCCGATGTCAGCCAAAATATTCAAATGGGCGGGCTGCAGAGCACTTAAATGGTGTCCTGCACAAAATACTTGCACCCTAAGCTCCCCAGCGTTTTAGGGCAAAAATAGAATGACATACTGGAAAAATATCAAATACGAGGTAATAGTTGATACAGTGGCCACTATACGCAAGCTCGAAAACCCCGTCAAGGTTCCTCATTTCTTGCGAGTCCATACACTATTAAAAATAAAACCTAAAAAAAAATGGGACATAAATTACTAAAAAAACTACAAAGCTACAATTACTGCTCAATGGCTGGAAAATACACTGAATCCCTGTAGCAGGCATCTCTGGCCTATGTGCTACATGGGAAAGATATAACAGGTGCTGGTCGTTAATGTGCAAATGTTCTAGATACCAGCTCACACCAGCATGCAAAAGGCCACAGTATAACACATGGTGTGACTGCACAAATGCAACAAAACCAATGAAATTGCATTGTAAGGCAATACAAAGGGGAACGTCATTAGTACAGGAGCACCATGCTGGGTTACAGCCAATAACACCCATAATATTTAAATGGGCAGGCTGCCCAGCACTTAAAAGGTGTCCTGCACAAAATACTTGTACCCTAAGCTCTCCAGTATCTTAGGGAAAATAAAGTGATAACGTACTGGAAAAATATCAAATATGAGGTATTAGTTGATACAGTAGCTACGGTCCACAAGCTTGCAAACCTCGTCAAGGCTCCTCATTACTTGCGAGTCCCTACACTATTAAAAATAAAACCACAGAAAAAATGGGACATAAATTACTAAAAAACTACAAAGCTACAATTACTGCTCAATGGCTGGAAGATACACTGAATCCCTTAGCAGGCTTCTCTGGCCCATGTGCTACAGGGGAAACAAATAACAGGTGCTGGTCATTAATGAGCAAATGCTCTAGATACCATTTCACACCAGCATGCAAAAAGCCACAGTAAAACACATAGGGAGACTGCACAAATGAAACCATACTGATGAAATTGCATATAGATAATGCGATACAAAGGGTAACGCCATTCGTACAGGTACACCATGCTGGGTTACAGCCAATAGCGCCCATAGTATACAAATGGGCAGGCTGCCCAGCACTTCAAGGGTGTCCTGCACAAAATATTTGACCCCTAAGCTCCTCAGTGTTTTAGGACAAAAATATAATGAAATACTGGAAAAATATCAAATACGAGGTATTAGTTGATACAGTGGCCACTATACGCAAGCTCGCAAACCCCCGTCAAGGCTCCTCCTTTCTTGCGAGTCCCTACACTGTTTAAAAACAAAGCCACAGAAAAATGGGACATAAAATACTAGAAAACTACAAGGCCATACTTACAGCTCAATGGCTGGGCTGTACACTTAATCCCTGGAGCAGGCATCACTGGCCCATGTGCTACATGGGAAAGATATACACTCACCGGCCACTTTATTAGGTACACCATGCTAGTAACGGGTTGGGCCCCCTCTTGCTTCAGAACTGCCTCAATTCTCGTGGCATAGATTCAACAAGGTGTTGCAAAGATGCTCATGGTACCAAAGGGGGCCCCAAAAAGTGCAAGAAAAATTCCCCCACCATGACACCACCACCACCAGCCTGAAACCCTTGATACAAGGCAGGAAGGATCCTGCTTTCATGTTGTTGACGCCAAATTCTGACCCTACCATCCGAATGTCGCGCAGAAATCGAGACTCATCAGACCCTGCAACGTTTTTCCAATCTTCTACGGGCCAATTTCGATGGTTGGGCAAATTGGAGCCTCAGTTTCCCGTTCTTACTGGAAAAGGGGTGGCCCCGGTGTGGTCTTCTGTGCGTAGCCCTCTGCCCTCAAAGTTCACCGTAAGTGCTTCAGGATGCTCTTCTGCCTACCTTGGTGTAACGGGTGGCTATTTGAGTCATGTTGCCTTTCTTTCAGCTCGAACCAGTCTGCCCCTTTCCTTTGCCTCTGGGAAAAAAAAACAAAAAAAAAAAAAAAAAAAAAAAAAAAAAAAAAAAAAAAAAAAAAAAAAAAAAAAAAAAAAAAAAAAAAAAAAAAAAAAAAAAAAAAAAAAACAAAAAAAAAAAAACATAAAAAAAACAAAAAAAAAAAAAAAAAAACAAAAAAGAAAAAAAAAAAAGAAAAAAAAAAAACCCCCCCCCCCGGCCCCCGCCCCCCCCCCCCCCCCCCCCCCCCGCCCCCCCGCCCCCCCCCCCCCCCCCCCCCCCCCCCGCCCCGCCCCGCCCCCCCCCCCCCCCCCCCCCCCCCCCCCCCCCCCCCTTTTTGAAATTTTAGACCCCCCTTCTGGGTACAACCAAAAGCCCCTTTCAAAGGGCACTCAAAAACTTTTTCCCAAATTTACCCTGTCCCCGGTTTTGGGCTAAAAAATCTGGAAAATTCTAGTATTGTTTTACATTGCCCTTAAATGCACTAAGGTTGCCCACATGTGCCATTGGCTAAAAATTTGAAATTAAAAGGTTATAACAGTCTGGCGGGCTGTACCTTTAATTTAAAGGTGGCCCGTGTGGAAATTAGGTCCATGTGTAAGGCAAAGAAGACCCGAACTACATTCCAATAAAATATGGAACAAAATTGTCCCTAAGGGCGCATCCCCACGGCATAGGACAAATACCAGCCAGTTTGCCGGCCGGTATTTGTCCTGTTTTACGGCCGTCCCCACGGCCGTGGAGGGGACGGCTTTTCTCCACGATGAGCGGAGAAAAGCCCTCCCCCTTCACATTGAGAAGCACAGATTTCGTCCGAAAACCAGACAGAAGATTGTGCTTCTATAATGTTTTGCCGCCGGACCGCCGGCGGTAAAACCGCCCGACGGAAAACCCATGCAGTGGGGGCTGTTCCCCGGTTTTCCATAGAGCACAATTGTGCTCATTTTCGGCCAGTTTTTCAGGCGGTCTGAAAAACCGCAAACCGGCTGAAAAACCGGCCGAAAAACCGTGCAGTGGGGACATGCCGTAATACTAAACATGCAAGAACAAATATTCAAAAATTGAGAGCCAAAAGTGCAGCTACCAAATCTTAACTAAGTTTCTCCTGGCCTGCGTCTCTTCTCCTAGAAATCAAAAGGAGCAAGAGTGTTGTAGTCACACTCTTGCACAAAAAGGAAGTAAACGGGCGCTCAGACTATTTAAAAACTTCTAATCTTTAAATAAATATACTAAAAGCATTGCAACCAATAGGGTTATTTATTCTCACATAAAAACATATATAAAATCAATTAGGAATATAATACCTATGCGTTTCAGGCGTCTACCTAATGTATTTCATCAAGGATACAGCTCTATGCTCAGGGATATATGGATCCCAGGCTGGAGATTATATGCCCGCCCCTCTCCTCACACGAGAGACGGTAGTTATGGTTCCAAATAATATGTAATAAACATCTCTTAACTCATCAACATCACCATAGGTTACTATGGGCAAAAAAGTGAGTTTTAGACCTAAACAGTTTTCATGCATGTGGCCCATAGTTTGTAAGTCCGAAAAAAGACAGTCGTCCAGTTCAGCCTATTCTGCTAAAGTGTTGATCCAGAGGAAGGCAAAAACCTCCTAGAAAGGTTATCTCAAAAAGTCTTCCCTTTCTCCTCCTCCCCACAAGTCCACCAAGTCTGGACCCTTTATAGCCTAGATGTTCAGGTTTCCATGGTAAGAAAACGTTGTATCTTTCTTGTAATCAGCAAAATGGCTTTGATCTCCCCCCAAATGTATTTATAAAACAAAACCCTACCTCCCTGTTGATTAGCCTCCAGAGCCCTGTCCCCCTGTAGGCAAATCCCATAGAGTAGTCATTCCCTAAGGGTAAGTCCAAAGAACTAATGGCAAAATATTTATCTGATTCTGAATCCTGAAACCATGTCGCCCAATGAGTACTTTGACGCGGTTTACAACGTGGATTTTAGGTGGTTTTTTTCCCCCACCAGATCTACAGTCAGAGAATGAGTCTTATTCATTATTATGAGGTTTTGGACGCAGATCTGACATAGAAACGTTTGAGACGCGTTTTTTTGGAAAAACAGTGGTTTCGAAATAATTTTTTAAGAACTTCTCTGTCGTGTGAAGTAGAACTCAATTGAGGGTGGTTTAAAGTCAGATTGTGATGGTTTTAAAATCTTGCCATTGAATGAGGAGACCTGTCTGAGCAATAAACACTCCTGTACATAATGGGCTACATGTATGATTTTTGGCGCCCAGGCACCATTTTTTTTTTTTTGCACCCATTAGTGTAGAATGCGCCTGAATCTATGAACCTGTTCTACTGCTGGTCATAGATTTAGCGCTTTCTAGCTACAAAGCAACACGTCTGGCTTAAGAAAACCACTTTTAAAGTGCTCTACCTGTTCCAGCAGTAATGCGCCTGGATTTAACATACTGAAGCTATAAATGTGTAGTTTCGTACGGTTGTAGTGCACCGCCTCCAGCACGCCCCCGATCTTAGGCGCATTACAAAGTGCGGCGGACAATCTGTAATATGTCTATCAAGGAGATGGCCTTCAAATACTGTATATCAACTGAAACTGATCATAGAAATCACATCCAGAGATGTTGACCAAACCATAATTCCTCCATTTACATACAACTATACAAAATAAGTGTTAATGTATATGTACACCTGTTCCTGCTGTTCCTGTATATGTACACCTGTTCCTGCTGTTCCTGCCAATGTACCAGTTTGCTATAGCTGCTGTTCCTGCTGCTGTACCAGCCCGTTACCTGTCTAGGACCTGCTATCTGTCTATGGCTACAGTTGCTGTGACGTGTCACTGCTTCCACTGTCCAGAGTCCCTGTCATGCACGTCAGGTACCACCATCCATGCTTGCGGTTGCCTAGAGGATCTGCATACCTGTGGAATGTGAAGAACGGTATGTGAAGATGATATAAGAACGTCTGTAGCCATGGACGGATAGCAGGTCCTAGACAGGTAACAGGCTGGTACAGCAGCAGGAACAGCAGATATAGCAAACTGGTACATTGGCAGAAACAGCAGGAACAGGGACTAGGAACATACAGGTAACGAAGGGTTCACATCAGAGTAACAGCAACAGGGGTCAAGCTGTATGTATGGACCAAAAACGAACTTATACCAGACCAAGAGCAGAAGGTTCCTTAAGTAGCCAGGAATCACAGGGCAGGGGATTAGGACAGTGTCCCTTTAAACCACAGAAGGCCGGTGGCTACAGCCTAGGGAGCGTGCACACAAAGAGGAAGCCAGAGAGGACGGACATGTGCAGGATCACGGATAAGTGAGGAACTTAGAGCATCCAAGGACGCCGCTGGGACAGGTACACTAGAGACAGAGTCAACGGAGACCACTGCAGCATCCAGGATATGGCCATGCTTGTGGTTGGGAACAGGAGCTGTGTTATGGACTGTGACAATGGAATCCTAGGTGAAAGAGGTACTACCATCCCATTTATTAGCTTTATGCAACACTGTTTTAAAAATACATCAGGTGTTCTCTTTAGCTTGTGTAGACACATTTTCATAGGTTACTGCCCACCTCTGCTCTTGTAGTAGTTGGACTGCAGACATCTCTTCTTACTGTGTCTTATCAGCAGCATGAAAGCTGTTTAGCTTATGCTCTTTTGTCTCTGAGTAAAACTTGAGAGAGCTCAGTAACTTTGTGCCCTGTTGTCATATCTACACTGACACTGTTATATGTGTATGTAAATACCCAGATAACAGTTTTCTGTTATATTTGTGTTTGAATACTCAGATAACAGTTTGTCTGTTATACTTGTGTGTAGATATTCAGATAACAGCTTGTCTGTACATTTTTCTCTCTCTTGGATCATAAGTATAGCAGTAGTAACTCACTTTTATAACCAGATATTCTGTTCTGACTGTGTCATTTTTTAAAACTCCTCCCATCATCATTATTCATTTAACAGGCACAGCTAGAAATTGGAGCTGGCACAGCTGAAGTGTCAGTCAATGCTGTAAAAATGCCCGAAGCTGGCTGTGAAAAGCAAGTTCTCCTTTGGTTATAATTTGCCTCCTTGATACAAACCTATATCTAGAAAACCAAGGACCTTAGCTGCCCATATGTACTCAATAGTACCAGCTGAATACTTAGCTTTCCAACTCTCCCATATGCATGTGCTCTGGGCTCAGCCAAGTGCATATGGTTTAATGAGAAAAATGAAATATTACGTTGGAACAAAGGATAAGGAATATTGGAATTCACCATGTCCAATCCTTTTTCTCTGACATCTGCATTGGGGTACAGTAAGGATTCCCATACATGAAGCAGTCGGCCAAGCCTGCCAAGTGGTTAGAATAAAACGATTTTCAAACACCTAAAGATGACCTTCAAATATTAGCAAAGCAAATGCTCACCTCCACTACTTCTTCCTATTATTGTGGGCGGTGATTTTAGAAAACCCACTCATTTAATTTTGTAGGACATTGCACAAATGTTCCAGAGGGTAAAGTAAAATTTTTACAGCCCGATATCCAGCACAGCCCCGTACATACATATTCAAATCTCCGGCACGCCACTCCGGGGCGCATTACATCGCGCCTGCGGTGCTTTGTAATGCACCCGATCCCAGGGGGCTTGCGGGAGGCGGGGAGCACTAAAACATTTCTAGGGCATTTCTGGTCGCATTACAGTCAGAAGAGGTAGAGCACTTTCAAAGTGAGTCCGAACTGTCGGGCAAGCTCTGGAATGTGCCCGTATTATGGCCCGCTGTAGAGCGGGTTCATAAATCAGGCGCATTCTATGCCTTTTTTATTTGCATGAAATTTGCCATGTAAACCCCAAATTTCATGCATGTCGCCCTGTATTTCTACCTCACAAGTCAGAATTTCCAGTTATACACAATCTTGATAAAGAGACAAGTCACTTTGTAAATTAATTATATTACTTATTTTTCACTGATCCGGCGTTATATACTGAATATATTGGAGAATACTCCAGAGCTGAACTCACTATTCTAAAGGGCCGTTCACACGGCTTATTTTGGGCACGGATTCCAGCCGTATTGTGAGCCGTACTGCGCTGCAATACGGCTGGAATCCGTCCCAGCCATTACGGTAATCCACAGTTCTCATAGAGAACTGTGGATTCCGTCTCTCCTCGTAGCTCGGCGCATCCGCCGGGCGGGGAGAAATTGACATGTTCATTATCCCGGCGGGATATGTGCCATGGATAATGAAAGTTTATGGGGCCGGCGGGCAGCGCCCCCGCCACTTATGCAAGCCGTATTGCGGGCGGAATCCGTCCCGCAATTACGTCTTGAATAAGCCGTGTGAACCGGCCCTAATGGTGCAGTCACTGTGTACATACTGTATATACTCAAGTATAAGCCGACACGAATATAAGCCGAGGCACTTACTTTTGCCACAACTACTGGTGAATTTCAAAAATAAAAATGGATACCAATACAATTACATAGGCAGGTATATTACAAGGTATTATGGGAAAGGGGCTGAGAAGCCCACAGCGCCCTCTGTTGGTTGTAACAAATCCTCAAATTTGCTTTTGACCCACCGAGTCTTGAGGAAAGCAAAAAGGATTTTTTAGCCAAGCCAGTATCTTCATCTACAGGACAATGTGTTTCGGGATTTTTGTCCCTCTTCAGTGCAGAGCAGAGACGATACTGGCTGGCTGTGTGGGACGGCATCGGGTAGTCAGGATGGGAAGATCTCTCCTTAGGGAGAGCACCGAACGAACGGCTTGTAGAGTTTTTGTTTTGCCTTTTCGCCCTCTACTTAGGCAGGTATAGGCAGTTTAATGTTCCCCATAGGCAGGAATATGTCCCCACAGGCAAGTATAGGAAGTTTAATGTACCCCATAGGAGGGTATAGGCAGTTATATGTCTCCAATAGGCCCATAGGCAGGTATAGGCAGTTTAATTTCCCCCAAAGGTAGATACAGGAAGTTTAGTGTCCCCCATAGGCAGGTTTTGGCAGGTTTATGTCCCCCATAGGCAGCTATAGGTAGGTATCTGTCCCCCAATAGCAGGTATGGACAGTTATAGGAAGGTATATGTCTCCCACTGGCAGATATAGGGAGTTATAGGCAGGTATATGTCCCTCACAGCCAGGTATAGGCAGATATATGTCTCCCATAGGCCCATAGGTAGGTTTAGACAGTTTAATGTCCCCCATAGGCAGGTATAGGAAAATATATGACCCCATTGGCAAATATAGGCAGGTATAGGAAGTTTAATGATCCACATAGGCAGATATAGGTAGTTTAATGTCCCCCATAGGCAGGTATAGACAGTTGCATGTTTCCCAGAGGTCCATAGGCAGGTATAGGCAGTTTAATGTACCCCATAGGTAGGTATAGCCAGTTTAATGTCCCCAATAAGTAGGTATAGGCAGTTTAGTGTCCCCCATAGGCAGGTTTTGGCAGGTATATGTTCACCATATGCACATATAGGTAGATATATGTCCCCCATAGCAGGTATAGGAAGTTATAGGCAGATATATGTCCCCCACAGGCAGCTATAGGGAGCTATGGGCAGGATTATGTCCCCAAAAGGCTGGTATAGGCAGATGTATGTCTCCCATAGGCCCATAGGTAGGTATAGGCAATTTAATGTCCCCCATAGGTAGGTATAGGCAGTTTAATGTCTCTCATAGGCAGGAATAGATAGTTTAGTGTCCTTTATAGGCAGGTATATCTCCCCCATAGCAGGTATAGGCAGTTCTAGGCAAGTATATGTCCCCCACATACAGGTATAGGCATATATAGGCAGGGTTTGTAAAAAAAATTTTTTTTTAAAAAAGTACTCACTTTTCCCCGTCGCTCCAATCCGTCTTATGGCACAAGCATCACGCTTTTTGCACGGCCTGATGACACTCACGCCGCCTTTGCCAGATACTCTGGAAGGATGCAAGTCTGCTTGTGGCCTTCTGGAGTCCTATTGTGGAGCACGGAGCACTCACTCTATGCTCCGCAATAGTATCTTCAGCTGTATGTGCTCCGAGAGGATGCGCATACAGCTAAAGAGATTGCCAACAGTGCCCGGGCCATGGCAGCAACCGAATGCCGACGGGTGACCAGAGAGTCAGCTGTATGAGCTTCCAGACACTGATAGTGACCTGAGTATAAGCTGAGGAGGGCTTTTTCAGCACATTTTTTGTGCTGAAAAACTTGGCATTTACTCAAGTATATACGGTACATTACTTATCTGATACTGAGTTACATTCTGTATTATACTCCAGAGCCGCACTCACTAGTCTGCAGGTGCAGTCACTGTGTACATACATTATGTATCCTGTACTGATCCTGAGTTACATCCTGTATTATACTCCAGAGCTGCACTCACTCTTCTGCTGGTGCAGTCACTGTACATACATTACTTATCCTGTACTGATGCTGAGTTACATCCTGTATTATACTCCAGAGCTGCGCTCACTATTCTGCTGGTGCAGTCACTGTACATACATTACTAATCCTGTACTGATCCTGAGTTACATCCTGTATTATACTCCAGAGCTGCACTCACTATTCTGCTGGTGCAGTCACTGTACATACATTTACTTATCCTGTACTGATCCTGAGTTACATCCTGTATTATACTCCAGAGCTGCACTCACTATTCTGCTGGGCAGTCACTGTACATACATTACTTATCCTGTACTGATCCTGAGTTACATCCTGTATTATACTCCAGAGCTGCACTCACTGTTCTGCTGCTGCAGTCACTGTGTACATACATTACTTATACTGAACTGAACTGATATTATTATGTATTGAGTTAGTGACAAAACTTAATTATTATTAGTATTTAGTTTATTTGTTTAATGACACAAATTATTATTATTATTACTATTATTATTATTATTATTATTATTATTATTATTAATAATAAATAATTAATTCATAATAATAATAATAATAATAATAATAATAATAATAATATGTCACAAAATAAAATAAAATAATAATAATAATAATAATAATAATAATAATAATAATAATTTAATAAAGTTGTCATTAAACAAATAAACTAAATAATAATTAAGTTGTGTCACTAAATAATAATAATAATAATAATAATAATAATAATAATAATAATAATAATAAAAATAATAATAATAAACAATAAGTTGTGTCACTAACTCAATTAAATAATAATAATAATAATAATAATAATAATAATAATAATAATAATAATAATATTGTGTCATTAAATAAATAAACTAAATACTAATAATAATTAAGTTTTGTCACTAACTCAATAAATAATAATAATAAACAATAAGTTGTCACTAACTCAATACATAATAATAATAATATTATTATTATTATTATTATTATTATTATTATTATTATTATTATTATTATTATTATATTTTATTTATTTAGTGATGCAACTTATTTTAGGGTCAATTTTGCTATTAAAAACAATTGTAAAAAAATGCAGTAAAATGGACTTATTATTTTACTATTATGTATATATCTGAATCTACACATACACTCACCGGCCACTTTATTAGGTACACCATGCTAGTAACGGGTTGGACCCCCTTTTGCCTTCAGAACTGCCTCAATTCTTCGTGGCATAGATTCCACAAGTTGTTTCAACGATGCTCAATTGGTACCAAGTGGCCCAAAGAGTGCCAAGAAAATATTCCCCACACCATGACACCACCACCACCAGCCTGAACCGTTGATACAAGGCAGGATGGATCCATGCTTTCATGTTGTTGACGCCAAATTCTGACCCTACCATCCGAATGTCGCAGCAGAAATCGAGACTCATCAGACCAGGCAACGTTTTTCCAATCTTCTACTGTCCAATTTCGATGAGCTTGGGCAAATTGGAGCCTCAGTTTCCTGTTCTTAGCTGAAAGGAGTGGCACCCGGTGTGGTCTTCTGCTGCTGTAGCCCATCTGCCTCAAAGTTCGCCGTACTATGCGTTCAGAGATGCTCTTCTGCCTACCTTTGTTGTAACGGGTGGCTATTTGAGTCACTGTTGCCTTTCTATCAGCTCGAACCAGTCTGCCCATTCTCCTTTGACCTCTGCCATTAACATGGCATTTCCGCCCACAGGACTGCCGCTCACTGGATGTTTTTTCTTTTTCGGACCATTCTCTGTAAACCCTAGAGATGGTTGTGCGTGAAAATCCCAGGAGATCAGCAGTTTCTGAAATACTCAGACCAGCCCTTCTGGCACCAACAACCATGCCACGTTCAAAGGCACTCAAATCCCCGTTCTTCCCCCTACTGTTTGCTCGGTTTGAACTGCAGGAGATTGTCTTGACCATGTCTACATGCCTAAATGCACTGAGTTGCCGCCATGTGATTGGCTGATTAGAAATTAAGTGTTAACGAGCAGTTGGACAGGTGTACCTAATAAAGTGAGTGTATATAGATGTATTCGCAGTGAGACCTATATGAAAGGGTTTTCGAAACTTCCTAGTATAAAATGCACCAATGTGAGTCGTGTTCGACATTTGGAGCCTCAAATGAACATGTTTGGCGCATTGTTCGATAGATCTGACACTTCCTTATGCTCCTAACATGAGGGGGCATATCGGTGGTGTGCTGGGGGCGTCCTACCACACTTGTAATATTAGACACATATATGAATGTGGTTCGGCAAAACTATGCGCATTACGGCTCAGACAGGATGACCTATGTCAATGTGATCTGTCTGAGCCTGAGGAGTAGCAGTGGAGATGGATTTGCCATTAGGGAAAAAAATGTCCAATATTTCTCAACTTCCACTAGTGCAATAATGAAAAAGTAATTTCTGATAATTGAAAAAATATTATCAAATAACATTATTATAAAAATATATAATATCCCAAAAATATAAAAATATCTCCTATTAAATGCATTTACAATTAATAGAATCTAAAATGAATTTTAAATTAAAGGGGTTGTATCGCTGCAAAGATCATGTCTCAGATTATGGGGGCAGTAAAAATAAGCACTTTTGTAATTGGGTTGCATTACCTCTGTCCCTTGGTTTAGTAGATATGAGCTTTGCTGTGCATCTGTTTTCTATTTCTGCAGCTGCTAGTCGGGACACGCCCCCTTTTCTGTGATTGGCTAGTCGGGACACAACCCGGTCAGATACTGCCCCTGACCACACCCCCTGCACTGTGAATGGATGGCTGACATTTAATTCAGCCTGTTCAGACATGCCCCAAGCCAGGAAATTCCCAGGACATGCCCCTGCGCTGTGATTGGCTGCCTGCACACTCTGTGTTTACTCCCCTCTGAGCTGATGAAGCTGAAAGTAAAGCCAAGGGCTGCTGGCTGAATACTCATCTCCCAGCTCTAGGGTGAATGATCTGGGCAATTACTGGCTGTTTAAGTCTTAAAAGACCCCCTCATTAACACGTTTTTAATCCTCTGTTCCCTCCATATACCACAGTCCTTGCCTGATAACAGAGGGAGGGGAGGGGGGGGGGGGGAGGCAGTGTGTATTCCTCCATATACCACAGTCATACAGTCTCCTGTCTGGTCTCCTCACATGTCTCATCAGTTCAGGCTGTGTATATAACTGGTTATACATGAAAAAACTTTGAGACTCTCGGTTCACATATTTTGATCAAAAGATGTTTAAGTTGCCCACGACTTTCAACGTGATCTCAAAATCGGGCCCAGTCCTATCCTATCTTTACCTCTCATTCGAGCCAATCAGGCCTCCCATTGGGTCAACCGACCTCCATTATTCAGAGAGAAAAATAAAAAACACCCAACCTGCAAGCTGCCTTCTTATGACAGCCTGTGAGAGTGGGGCGGGACAGGAAAAACCCAAAATGAAGCACCCCTTCCTTCCCATATAGGTTAAATCAATGTACACCAAGTATAAACGTATGTTTCTGCACAACAAAAACATTCTGAAAAAAAGGTATGCAAACCTGGGTGCCCCTGGCAGGGCTGCGGCACACATGTAATTATACATGTACACACAGACCGCCGCCAGCGGCACATTCCTGCAAAAAGGGCAATACATACGTGGAAATCCCTAAAGAAGCATTTATGCTATCTATCATACATGAAAAAACTTTGAGGACTCTCGGTTCACATATTTTGATCAAAAAGATGTTTAAGCTGCCCCCGACTTTCAACGTGATCTCAAAATCGGGCAGTCCTATGCTATCTTTACCCTCAATCGAGCCAAATTTAGGCCTCCCATTGGGTCAAACCGACCTCCATTATTCAGAGAGAAAAAATAAAAAACACCCAACCTGCAAGCTGCCCTTCTTATGACAGCCTGTGAGAGTGGGCGGGGACAGAAACCCAAAATGTATAATTACATTGATTTTAACCTATATGGGAAGGAAGGGGTGCTTCCATTTTGGGTTTCTGTCCCCGCCCACTCTCACAGGCTGTCATAAGAAGGGCAGCTTGCAGGTTGGGTGTTTTTATTTTTTCTCTCTGAATAAGGGAGGTCGGTTGACCCAATGGGAGGCCTGATTGGCTCGATTGAGAGGTAAAGAGGGGGAAAATAGGACTGCCCGATTTTGAGATCACGTTGAAAGTCGTGGGCAGCTTAAACATCTTTTGATCAAAATATGTGAACCGAGAGTCTATAACTGGTTATAGCCCAGCAAGGAGCTTGTGGAGCCTGGAGATGAAACTCTGCAGACACATGAGAAGCATGCAGGAGGCCGCAGATCTCTTCTCTGCAGACATCCGTCTGCTTCAGCTGCCTCACACAGAATGATAATGTCCCAGCTTCAGTGAGGAGAGACACACCTCCTGAGGCCTGCTGAGAGGAAAGACTCGCCCCTGGAGTTCAAATTCAATCTCTTCAAATCAGCTCAAGAGCACGAACAGTTCAAACGATAACACCCCTTTAAATAACCCACTGACATATAAATTTTATATTTATGAATAATGTTAAAAATAAAATGGGGTTTCGAATGTTTTATTGTTTTAATTGTTACTATATTTAATTAAATAAAGTATAATCATATGGTGATCAGTGTTGAAATATATTTTTGCTGTTCTCATTTTTTCTGCTCTCTTATTCTACCTACAGCAAGAGCCGGCACAGCACAGGTATTGCTGGGACCTGTGGTCCTCCAAGCAGGATCAGTCCCATCGTTTATATTCACTGACATGCTATTCTAATGACTTTTCTTTAATTTCCAGCCTGTAGGGTTTCTACATTTGTTTTGCTGTCTGTGCCCTTGTTAAGAAGCTTTTCACCCTATTTGCAAATCATGTGTTGCTGTGGCATGCTGGATCTTGTCGTACTACAGCTGCTATCCGCTGTGAAACATGGAACTACAAGTCCCCAGCAAGCATGCTCCATAAGTCTCCGTTTGAAACTAGGGGACAGATGTAAGTTGGAAAAGTGTTGTCATGGCGGCCGCGGGCACCGCTGCCCCTGCGGCCGTTTCCCTGCCTGCCAGGGCCGCGGCGCGGGCATTGCGGTCACCCGCGGCCATCCCGTCCCCACGCCGGCTCGCTTACCGGGCCCCGCTCCGGTGAACGGCGCGCCTGCCTGTCCCGGCCGTCGTGCGCATGCGCGCCCCCTAGCGCGCGCGCGTGACGGCTGGTTTAAAATTAAAGGGCCAGTGTCCCGGTAATTGGCTTATTGTCGGGCGTTTGGGCCCATATAATGTATCCGCCCCCCGGCACCTGTTGCCAGATTGTTGGTGTGCTGTGTGAGAGTTTGGAGTGTCTTGTGTCGTATTGCTTATCCGTGTACCAGTCCGTTCCGCTACGTTCCTGACCTTGCCTGTTTGCCGCCTGCCTGAACCCTCTGTCCCTCTCGGACACGAACCTCTGCCGCCTGCCCTGACCTTTTGCCTGTCCCTGGGCTACGCCTTTGGATCACGATCCTGTACCACGCAGTACCCCGGCCGCCACCGCAAGCAAGTCACGTCAGGGGTAAGACCTGGTAGCCTCACGCCGCAGCAAGTCCATTTCCCGCTTTGCGGCGGGCTCTGGTGAAAACCGGGGGCTACTTAGACTCCGTTCCTGGCGTGGGCTTAACTACCACCGGCTTGCGGTGGTCCACGGATCCACCGTACCGTCACAAGTGTAATCGGGACTACCTGTTATATATAATATATATATATATATATATAATATATTATATATATATATATATATAATATATATATATATATATATGTGTTTTGTGTGTGTGTGTATAGATAGATAGATAGACAGAAAGATAGATAGATATGAGATAGATAGATAGATATGAGATAGATAGATATAAGATAAATAGATAGATAGATAGATAGATAGATATGAGATAGATAGATAGATAGATATGAAATATATAGATATGAGATAGATAGATATGAGATAGATAGATAGATAGATAGATAGATAAAGGATAGATAGATAGATATGAGATAGGTAGATAGATATGAGATAGGTAGATAGATATGAGATAGATATGAGATATATGAATAGATAGATAGATAGATATGAGATAGATAGATAGATAGATAGATAGATAGATAGATAGATATGAGATAGATAGATAGATATGAGATAGATAGATAGATAGATAGATAGATAGATAGATAGATAGATAGATAGATAGATAGATAGATAGATAGATAGATAGATAGATATGAGATAGATATGAGAGAGATAGATATGAGATAGATAGATATGAGATAGATAGATATGAGATAGATAGATAGATAGATAGATAGATAGATAGATAGATAGATAGATATGAGATAGATATATAGATAGATACGGGATAAATAGATAGATAGATAGATAGATAGATAGATAGATAGATAGATAGATAGATAGATATATATATAGATATGGAATAGATATATACATATGAGATAGATATGAGATAGTTAGATATGAGAGAGATAGATATGAGATAGATAGATAGATAGATAGATAGGATATAGATATGAGATAGATAGATAGATAGTTAGATAGATAGATAGATAGATAGATAGGAGATAGATAGATAGATATGAGATAGATAATAACATTTTCATATCCCTTTGTACACGTGGTATTGAACGCTATAACACTTTCTCAAACTTGCTTATTCTACAATTTTTTTTTTGCTTTCCTCCTGTGATAACTTTATTTCAGTGTAACTTTTACATTTTACTTATATATATATATCATACAAGTGTGAGAAAGTGTTATTGCGTTTAATGCCTTGCGCACTAAGGAAAGTGAAACTGTTCCTGGTCAGGGGGGGAAGGTGAGGGGGCTCGGTCGGGGAAACCTTTAAAAACCCCATTTTTATTTTAAACTTTTTTACATTGTAACTTATCCCAAAAATTTTCCCCATTATAAAGCTGTATTATTTATAAGAGAAAATTTATTGGGGGCTTCAGTTTTGTCCTTTCTAAGCCCTGTAAAAAAACCCTTTTTGGGCTGGCTGCAAATTTCAAGAAAAAAAAAGAGGCTTTGAAATCCATATCAAAGAGCAGTGCCCCCTTTAGGGGAAATAGAATCAACATATAAAAAGAACTTTCTTTCTGTTTGCTTCCTTGAAAAGCTTCCCCAGTGCAGCAGGAAAACTCTTCTTCTCTCTCTCCCTTGACTTTGTGTGTTACTCCTAACACATTTTCAAAACATGTTTGAATCTTATGAGATAAACACAAACACGAGAAGTCACACCACAAAAAAAAAAGTCAAATCCGATGGCGGCGAAATAATCTCCTTCTGACGTTGTGGATTTTAAGATTATTGAAGAAAAAAAAAATTAACTTTTCCAATGAAAAAAAAAAAAAATCTGAGCCGGGTCTTTGACATGACAGAAATGTAACAAAGCAGAAGGACTGTGAAGACGAGAGCTTGAAAGGCTTGAAAAGCCAAGTGAAATCCCCATTGGGAAGGACGAGTCGCACGGAGGAGGTCGGCAGTAAATCTAGAAGCCGCTCTTTTTTTTTATTTTTATAGAAAATTGAAAGAAAAGGGAGTCAGGGGTCGAATCATAACGGACCATGGAAGCAATGAAAGTGGATTTATGAGATCAAAAATATCAAAGCTCTTCTTTGTAATTTTAAGGAGATTTTTCCACCTAAAGCGTAACATCGTCCGTGTGCATCAGTAAATCAGAAGTTAGAGCGGCAGACAAAGTTTGCAAATTTTGTGTTTTATGGCGGTCGTTTTGTTGCAATGTGACATCAGAAAATTCAGCCTCAGGTGTGGAAAAACTAAAATTGTAAGATACCGTATATACTCAAGTAAAGCCGACCCGAGAAATAAGCCGAGGAAACCTATTTTTGGGCACAAAAACCGGGAAAAAGGCTTATTGACTCGAGTATAACCCTAGGGGGGAAAAATGCAGCGGCTACGGGTGAATTTTAAAAATAAATACCAAAAAAAATTACATGGGCATTTTTTAATGCCCCCCATACAGGTATAGGCAGTTTAATTCCCCCCTAGGCAGATATAGGCTGGTATGGGGCTTTTTTAATTTGCCCCCAAATCAAAAGGAAAAATATAGGGCCCAGCTATATTTCCCCCACAAGGCAGGTTATGGGTTGGTATGGCACTAAATTTCCCCCAAAAAGGCAGGTAAAAGGCGGAAAATTTTGCCCCCTTTAGGCAGGTTTGGGGTCGTTATAGGCGGGTTAATGGGTCCCTTTTAGCATTATAGTAGGTATGGTCTTTTAAAAGGCATTATTAAGGTTTCCCCCCTAGGCAGGCTATAAGCAGGGTTTATGGGGCACCCAAAGGCCCGGGCCCTATGGGCGGGGGTTTTAGGAAAGGTATAGGTCCCCTGGGGTGGGCTATAGGCGGGGTAGGCAGGTATGGGTCCCCTAGGGGGGGGCTATTTTCAGGGTATAGGCAGGTATGGGGCCCCCCTAGGCCCAGGCTAAAAGTGGGGTTAAAGGCAGTATAGGCCCCCCCTAGGGAGGCATAGTCAGGGTATAGGCAGGAAATGGGGTTCCCCTAGGCAGGCTTTTCTGCGGGAAATTAGGCAGGTATAGGGTCCCCTGGGCAGGCAATAGGCAAGGGTATAGGCAGGTATAGGCCCCCTTTAGGTAGGCTATACAGGGTAAAAAGGCGGGAAAAAGGCCCCCCTAGGCAGGGTAAAGGCGGGATGGGGTCCCCTAAAAAAGGCCATGGGAAAGGGTATGGGGGCAGTATAGGTCCTCTAGGAGGCTAAAAGGCAGGTAAGAAAAGGGTTTTAAAAAAAAAAAAAAAACCTTTTTAACCTGGTTCCCCTTTGCCCCGCTCCCCCGCCGCTCCGCCCACCTGGGCCGTCCCCCTCCCGGGCGCTCTCCCCCGGGCCCTTCTCGGCACAGGCAGGGTAAATTTAAACAGACCGGCAGAAAGCGTAAATGACACACGTTCCCCGGGGGCCGGGAAACCCCCAAACGGCCGCAGTTTCGGCCACCTGAGTCCCACTGGGGAAAGAAAGGGACGCTCGTTTCTCCTCGGGCAGGGGAAACCTTTTTCTCCTGCATGTGCATCACAGGGGAAGTGGGAAAGGGCAGGGGAAAAAGTTTCTCCGAAAATCGCCGGGGCCAAAAACCACAGGGCCCCCGGACCCTGTCAGCTGTCCCTCGTCATTTCAGTTATTTTCGCCCCCTTTAGGGGGTTCGCATTATAACTGAAGGGGCCCTTGTCGGGGGGCCACGGCCATCGCAGGGGCCGACGGGACTTCATATAAACCCGGGAGGTAAAAAATTTTTTCAGCACATTTTTTTGTGCTGAAAAACCGGATTTATAACTCGAAAATTTTAAGGGGAAACCCCTCATCATAGTGTCACAGTGAAATAAAAAATAAAAATTTAATAATAATTATATTTGCGGGGAACAAAAATTCCCGCAAAATTTAAAAGTTTTAAAAAGGATAAAATACAAACAAATAACAAACATAATACAGAAAAAGCTTTCTTTTCAGATCAACACAAGGGGGTAGGACCCCCCGCTCAAAACAGCTTACAATCTATTAAAAGGGATGGTTTTTAGACGGGAAGGGGGAGGAAAATGGGTAAAGTTTACATAATGGTCCAGGCCAAATTTTTTATAAATATGGGGGGGGTTTTACAAAAAAAAAGTAACTGAAAACCCGCCACCTATTTAGTAAATCATATACGGGGGGTGACAGAAGTGTGGGGTGACCCGAAAGCGGGGTAAGCAATTAAGGAAACTTGGAAAGGGAAAGCCTAAGAAGATATATTTCTCAAAAGGGGACTCCTAAAGCTTTGGGGGTTGGGGGTGTGCCCGGGGTCACACCCCTGGGCCCCCCATGTTTACCCGAGACTGGTGCCGCAAGTTAAAAAACTTTGGGGACGGGCATGGGGGGTTTGGAAATTTGGGGTTTTTCTTAAAATCAGCAGTAAGAGCAGAGAAAGTGGGTTTGGTGGGAGGAAATGAGGGAGGAGATGTAAGGGGTGGGGAGCACTTTTGGAAAAGACCGGGGAGGGTGGTAAAAATAAAGATGGTTTAGGAATTTTAGGGGGTGCAGGGACTGTGTAAAAGACCGGGGAGGGTGATAGACAGAGATGAGGGAGGAGGGTGTAGGGGGTGGGGCACTGTGGAGGGGGCCGGGTAGGGGTGGTAAGAGAGAATTTAGGGAGGAGATGTAGGGGTGAAGCCCCAGTTTAAAAGACAGGGTTTGGGTGGGGAGGGGCAAGATGAGGGGGGGAAACGTAAAGGGGGCAAAACTGTAAGAGGCTTGAGGGTGGTAGCAAAAGATTGAGGGGGGAGAAGTAAAGGGTAAAGGCACTTGGAGAGAAACCGGAAGATGATAGGGCAAGAAGGGGGAAGGGGGAAAAAAAGGGGGCAGCGTGTGGGAAGGAAATTTTTAAAGGGGTAGAGATTGAAAAGGGGGGAGATGTAGGGGGGTCAGCGCTGATGGAGAAGCGGGGGTAGGGTGGTAAACAAAAAAATGAAGGAGGAGATGTAGGGGGGGGACAGCGCTGTGGGGAGACCGGGGAGGGTAGTAACAAATGTGAGGGAAAAAAAAGGGGATGTTTTGGGGGGTGCAAACACTGTGGAGAAAACCGGTTAAAGGGGGGTAGACAGAGAGGAGGGAAAGGGGAATTTTAGGGGGTTGGGAGCAAAAGTTTCAATATTAAGAAATTTTCAAAAGGGTGAAATGCGTTGTGCATAGACATGCTTAGAAGAGGTAGAAAAGCAGTGAAATACAGGCAAAAAGCAAGAGGTAAAGTAGAGGAGGCATGTACAGTCATTTCGGTCATTTACAGTAGCTGTAGGGTGGGCCCCCTAAAACAAATTCCATCGGTGGGCCCAAAAATGGCTCAACTAGTGGGCCCCTAGAATCAACTTCACCTCCTCAGTTCAACACTTTTCGTAAATGTGTGTTCTTACATATAACGGACGACATGTTAGATATCTGTAGCATTTTAAACATTTACACTGCTTTTATTTTCCCCCCAAAAAAAAAAAAATAATCCCCGCTTTTAAAAAATGGGGTTTTTAAAATCAACATCACAAAAAAAGGTGAAAGACTGAACAAAAAAATTCACTAAAAACCAAACGCAACCTTTCCTAATAGCATCGTTTGGCATACTGCTTCAGAAGGGTTTTTTCCTTTTAAATCACTTTGGACGGGTCTTGGGGGCCCACTTTGGGGGAGTTTATTTTTGGGGGCCACCATTTGGGGTTGATTCTTTTTGGGTCCCAACCCTGGAGCCATTCTTTTGGGGTCCATCCCGTGGAGGTTCATTCATGAGGGCCCCACCAAATTTCAGTTTTATTCTTGGGATCCCACCAGTTTAAATTCATTTTTTGGGGGGCCCCCAATTTGAGCTGTTTCTGGGGGCCCCCCAGTAGAGCAGATTAAATTGGGGGCCCCCCAATGGAAAATTGGGTTTTATGGGGGCCCACCAGTAGAGCTGATTCTTAGGGCCCACCAGTGGAGATGATTCTTGGGGTCCATCAAATGGAGTTTTAGTCTTGGGCCCCACCTTGGGGGAGGGTTTATTTTTATAAGGCTTTACCCCAAAACCCACTGGACTTTACCCGGGGCCCCAATCAAGTCTCTACTTTGTGGGTTGTCTTACTCTGGGATTTTCTCCATAAAAATTTAAAAAAAACAGCCCCCCAATTTTCCCCGGGGGCCCTTTCCCGGGGGTTTTCCCCCGTTGGGGCACCCAAGTCCTTTGGGCTAGGGATCTCATCCCCAACCAGAAGATTATTTGTTTTGGGGGTTTTGGGGAACCCCTTCTAAATTTTTTGAAAAAAATTGTATTTCTAAACCCCAAAAAAACACCCGAAAAGATAGTAATTCTTCTTTGTATGAGTTATTAACAAGGGTGGAGAAAAGAGAGCAACTCTCCCTCTAGAAGTCACCTGTTATGGAATTGCCAATAAGCAACTTCCCAGAATGGAGTTGCCAGACAAGAAATTCCCAAAACAAACATAAAAATGGCAAAACAAACAGAGGCCAAGCAAAACTGATGTGTGCAATCAGACACCCTTTGGGAGGCAGAGTCTAAGGTTGCCTCTTGGTGTTCACCAAAGCCCATCACAAATCAGGATGGACTTGGCTGCAATAGACCCAGGTTGCTTCACCAGAGAGATGTAGGAAAACAAATGCATTGAGCAGCCAGACAAGACAAACATGTGAGGGGAGGAGTTAACAGGACAAAATAAGGAATTAAGCAGAGAGATTAAACCAGACGGGGTCAAGCCAGGTGAGTACGTGACACCAAACAGAGTCAGAAGAAAAGTAGAGAAATAATCCAACTAGAAAACATTTCTAAACCACAAACAGGACAAGGAAATGGAATCAAGACACACGTGGTGTCACAGGCCAGGTATACACATGGGGCCACATGTATGAACCTGTTTAGGTCTAAAACTCACTTTTTTGCCCATTGATTACTAGGGGCAAAGGAGTGAGTTTTAGACCTAAACAGTTTCATACATGTGGCCCATGGAGTGAGGTTCAAATACAGCGCCTCAGCTGCTGGGCCAGGAGTCATGGAAAACTCTTAAAATCACCTCTTGCCAGTGCATGAAAGAACCGGCCCATTATTTTCAAGAGGTTTCATGTAATATCTTTCGGAATAAGAGGATTTGTGTGCAGCATCCATTGGTGTTAACAGCTGTTTCCATTGAGTCCTCCACCATCAGCTCAATCACTATGAGGAGCAACTTGCACACAATAAATGGTCGTCCTAATTGAGAAAATCTCTTAATTAAAAAAAGAAAAAACATTGAGTTACACTTGAGACCGAAATATGAAAAATGAAAAGTTGAACATTAGTTACAGTCATATGAAAAAGTTTGGGCACCCCTATTAATCTTAATCATTTTTAGTTCTAAATATTTAGGTGTTTGCAACAGCCATTTCAATTTGATATATCTAATAACTGATGGGCACAGTAATATTTCCGGATTGAAATGAGGTTTATTGTACTAACACAAAATGTGCAATATTAGTTATTAGATATATCAAATTGAAATGGCTGTTGCAAACACCCAAATATTTAGAACTAAAAATGATTAAGATTAATAGGGGTGCCCAAACTTTTTCATATGACTGTATATAGTATCTCCCATTAATTATATTACATTGACGTTGAGCAGAGGTCACAGATCCTGCGGACATGGGAAATGCTGAGCTAGTCGGATGTGGGAACAGTCCAGTTTGCAATTTTTTAAAATCCCACATATCAACTGCATAAAATGCCATATCCACAGCATAAAAACATACCTAATGGCCTGGAATTCACACGGGTCCAATTATGGAAGTAAAGCCACATTTTGCAATGGAGAAGAATATTTTTTAGGAAGAAAATTTGACATGGCCTATGGACGGACTCCACTAGGATGGTCACATTGAAAGTAATTTTCCATATATATGAAAGGACTTGGGTTAATTTAGTGCAGTATAGAGGTATAAAACTGATAGGCAACCTATTACACAATGTCTTCAGCACAATCTAATAAGTATAAAGCTATGGCAAACCTGAAGGCATTTGTCAGACCCGTGGTTGCTTTGGCAACACACAGCACCTCAGAATCAAGTTGCCAGTGGTTGACCGAGGGAGCTCCCTACCTCTTTCCATCCAGTTAGATAGAATTGCAATTGCTATTGACCAATCAGCAACCTATCACAGCCCATAGCAAACAATCAGAACTCATAGCAACCTATTAGAGCCCAAATCAACCAGTCAGTGCCCATAGTAACTAATCATAGCCCATAACATCCAATCAGAGCCCATAGCAACCAGTCAGAGCTCATAGTAACTAATCAGAGCTCATAGTAACCAATCAGAGCCCATATCAACCAATCAGAGTCCATTGCAACCAATCAGAGCTCATAGCAACCAATTAGAGTTCAGCTTTTAATCTTCCAAAGCCTTATTTGAAATGAAAGTTGAGCTCTGATTGGTTGCTATGGGCTCTGATTCTTTGCTATGAGCTCTGATTGGTGGCTATGCTCTGATTGGTTGCTATGAGGTCTGATTGGTTGACATGAGCTCTGATTCTTTGCTATGAGCTCTGATTGGTGGCTATGGGCTCTGATTGGTTGCTATGGTCTCTGATTGGTTGCTATGAGCTCTGATTGGTTTCTAGGAGGTCTAATTGGTTGACATGAGCTCTGATTGGTGGCTATGCTCTGATTGGTTGCTATGAGGTCTGATTGGTTGCTATAGGCTCTGATTGGTTGCTATGGACTCTGATCTTTATGAGCTCTGAGTGGTTGCTATGAGTTCTGGTTAGTTGATATGAGCTTTGATTCTTTGCTATGAGCTCTGGTTAGTTACTATGAGTTCTGATTGTTTGCTATGAGCTCTGATTGGTTGCTATGAGGTCTGATTGGCAGCTATAAGCTCTGATTGGTTGCTATGGACTCTGGTCTTTATGAGATCTAATTGGTTGTTATGAGTTCTGATTGGTCTCTATGAGCTTTGACTGGTTCCTCTGGGCAACAGAGACAGTCTTACTGCTAGTTAATTTTCATAATTTTTAGCCATGACCATCAATAATAGCTGTTTAAGCATTTTTCGACCAAAGAATGAACAGGTTCTCATTTTTTTCATGGCAAAAAAAATAGCCTAGTACTGGCCACGTGGGGCACCACAGCCCTTTGAGGGCCACTCTAATGCTAATGTGGCCCTTGGTGAACGTGAGTTTGACACCCCTGCACTATTGGGTTAAACAGGACATCGTAGCCTAGTACTGGCCACATGGGGCACCACAGCCCTTTGAGGACAACTCTAATACTAATGTGGCCCTTGGTGAACGTGAGTTTGACACCCCTGCACTATTGGGTTAAAGAGAAGAGGGCATAGGTTGCGTATCAATAAGCAGTTTTGTGATTTAGTGATTTGCTCTATGATTCATAGAACTCAGAAACCTTTGCTACAATGAAAGCTGTAATCTAATTGTTCATACAGGATTGTAGCTTTTGTCTAATCAGGATATGAAACAGTGCACAGAAGTTAATTGTACGGCGCCGCTCTCCCGCTTTATGTGGACTCCATTTAAAAATAACCATATTATATTTAAACAATCTGAAAACGATGTAATTTCTCTGAAAAGCCGCGTGTGGGTAATTATAGCGACATGATACAATAAAACACACAAAACCCTTTTTGAGGGATGGCTTCCACCTCCCCGGGAATCGTGAAATGTAAATTATGAACCCGGCCTTTAAAGCAAAGGGAT